>VWZI01021435.1:141628-164996 GCA_013396835.1 Psilopogon haemacephalus | reverse complement strand
CATGGGTATAAAAATCAAAGCACAGGAATGAACCATGGCTGTTTGATTTTGGTCTTTTTATATTATGGTGATTCAGTCTCTTATTTAAATTTGAAAATAATATAAACCCAACCCACACAGAAATGGCCTCTCATCCTCCTTTTAACTCGTATCTATTCTGCTAAGCAATGGGCCCAGAGCAGGACTTTGACCAATCAGATAATGAATTCTGCCTTTGGAGTCAGCATTAGACCAAGAAATGAGGTGCAGAGCTCAGTAAAAAAGGCTACATGTAATTATTTTAGATTTTTAGATTATCAATCCTGCGTTCAAAATTTCACCCTTGACTTGCAAATCTGTAATTGCCATTGTACATGCTCGTTTGTTACACACAATACCCCCAGGTTACTCTTCAGCATGGGTTGCACTGCTAATTGAAATGAGTCATAACCAAATTAATGCAACCCACTCCTATCCCTTGGTTCTGAATGCTGAGGAATAGGACTGATTTTGACCTAAAAGATCCAAAGTGGGTGGAGCAGAACTTGTTTTGCACAGTCATTTGTAAAACTCATCAATCCATCCTCTCCAATGATAGTCAGCAGCAACAGCAATTCCAGCCTCTCCTTCCTTAAGTATTTGGCATGACAAAAATATGAGGATTTCTAAGGTTAATCTTGTGTTAAAACCTAAGCAAACTCAAGAAGGAAAAAAGCAGACCCTGACCTATAGATGACAAATTTTCTATATAGCTTTTCTCTAGAATGTGTAGTTACATTCCACAACCATTTAAAAAGCAGATTAGACAGACTTCAGGAAATATCCTATTTGTTAAATTTCTCATATTGCTGTAGATTCACAGGATTTTACCTTCCAAAATGTGAACTGGAAGTGTCAGTTCTCCTCTATTTGCTTGTGAAAAGTTAAAACTCTCTGGACAGCATGAGTCACATACTTTCAATGAATCCCATGCCTGGAGTCCCCCCACTAAAGCAACAGCTCAGCATTGGCTGACTCCAATACACAGCAAGAGGCATAGTCAGCATTATATTTAATCACAGGAAAACAAGCAGGGTACAGTAACACATATTCACATCAAACTTTCTACACAAGCATCAGATTCGTGAAAGAGAATTAATAAGAAGTCAGAAATTCCTACTTACAAAAGACAGAGATATGATTTTTCCTCGTTTGTTGGAAGGATAGATTCTGCTGATCAGCACAGCGTGGGGTTAGGTACACCAGAGGATGTGTATCGCTCAGGTTCTTTTCATCAGCCTTTTAGATCAAAACCATCCTTACAAAAGGTGTCCTGAGCCTGAAGTGAGGACAAGGAAAGTCTCTTGACTGAATGCAGCATGTGTCAACCTGGACACCCTTTGACCTGCCAGGTTATTTCTACTTCTGGCTCTAAGAATTCCAGAGAGGATACCTCATCTGTGCCTTTCTTTTTAATGGAAAGTCAGAGGTATATATAACATCAGAAGTAATTATTCTCTGTATCAATAATAGTGAAGGGTGGTATGCAGATCACAGATGGTCTGTGGGGAGCAACAGGTATAGGCAGAATGGTTCAGGTGCTATTTGATGTTGGTGGAAGTTAAAGCCGTCTTCCAACTTGGCACAAGAGACTGTTTTTTTTAGATTACAGGAGTGCAAAGGTGAGCTTTTATATACTTTCACATTTGACCTGCTCTTTCTGAAAACCACCTGTATCTCAGGATCTAGCCAAAACTCTGAAGTGATATAGGCTGTTGCTTTTTCCCCTTACAGACTTTCCTGACAAGTTTTTTTTTCCAAAAGTAAATGCATTTAACAACTTTCCAGCAGAAACTTGCTTCTCTGTAGTTCAAAATAAAAGTAAATATCAGGGTTTTTTTCCAGTGTTTTGCACAAGGACTTTGTTTCAAACACAGTCTCAAACCAGGAGTCTCCTCTTTCACTAAAGTAAAGAATGCCAGGCTTATTTTTAACTTTTGCCCTTCCCAAGTCTTGTTTTGAACACATTTTTTAAAAGGGGGAATAGAAAATAAAACCAAACAAAAGAATTCTTTTTTTTTCACTTGAGATTAAAAAAACAGAAGAAGAAGAGAAGGTACCAGAAGTCCTTACTTCTTAAAAAAGAAGTCCACAAGATGAACTTAAATACATGAGGTCTTTGTGCTTCTGTGTAAAGACTTAGTCTGTGGAAGTTGCACTGAAAACCTGCCAAAGAACCTTCCAGGGCTGAAACCTCAGGTTCACTGATCACTTCCTTTAAAGTGAATCTGGCAACCAGCACTGTTTTACGACTCAGACAGAAAACTGATTTCTATGCAGTCTATAGCTATTAGGCATTCTAACTCACTTAGACTGAGATTTCCTGCTATGAGATATAGAGCTGCTTCCAACCAATGGAATGAAAGTCTCTTATGAGCCACAGGATTCTTAGAACCTTTAGCAGCTCTTCTTGAGACTGCAGCACTAGAGAGCTCCAACTAGTTTCAAATGAGGAATTTTACACAGAAGTTTACAGAATGATGTACTGAAAACTTCAGTAGGTAATTAACAAGCTTATAAACAACAACAATAATTGGCTAATAGCTTACTTGTGCGTCAGTGGGATTTAAACATAATAAAGAACTGTGCTGAAATTTTAAATTCTCATGGGAAGGCAGACTGAAATATAACTACAGGTACCAGAAATGGGGTATGTAGCAGAGTGGAAGTGGCCTCATTCCTTTTCCAGCATTGAAATGATTTCATTAGTCAATGGGGTTCATTAACATCTATCATTCTGTACTAATGCAAGATTGTGTAATCAGAAGGGTTTTTTTCTCTTCCAGTACATGGAAAATGTGGTCTAAATTGTGGTGACCACCTTGGTGATCAGTGCTTGGTCTGGATGCCAATATACAGGCAATCACAGAAGTTAAAACACTGAGGGCATATCCAAATTATTGTCTCTATCCTTATGCTAACTTTACATGCATGTTAGCAGAACTTCTGGGGGCACATATACTGCTTCTTAGAGGTAAAGTCTCTATGATTTTTCCCTCCAGAGATCTGCAGAAGAACCCTACCTTTCTAGGCACAAAGACGATCACAGGAAGGTAATGGAAGTTTATTCACAATTCCAGTGATGTAGCTTGTTTTTCCACCACTCAAACAGAAGCAGTACTCAACTTCTTATTTATAGCCAGTTCAATTTGTCAAGCCCCTTAGACTAGACAAAAAAACTGCCATAAACTGAGGGGAGAATAAGGGATGAGGAAGCTAAAGGTAAGAATATTAGTAATTCTAGTGACAAAGACTATGCATACTGCTGCAGCAAGAACACATAGGCAGGGATTAGGAAATAGTTTAAAACAGAGTTTCCATAGGTGAGTTCCAGAGGATTTATGTGGTCATCTAGTCTACATCATCTAGTAAATACTTACAGTAAGATTTGCCAAGGATGAGTGCCTCCTTCTGCAAAATGCTTTTCCCAGGACTTTGCAGCTTGTTGCTATGTTCTCTTGGCTTTGGCTGCAAATACAGTAGCTCTTGGAGTGTCATCACTAGTAAGGTGAGCAGGATTTACTATGCCTTAAAGTAATTATATGCAGCTTCAAATTCAACGAGTTCAGTGGCAATGAAAGTCCAACAAGGTATCATGTTTACAGGCACACCTGTTCATGCAGCACAACACTGCAGTCAGAACTGTGAAAATACACTTTCTAATGTGTGCTGGGAATTAATTTTTGTGAAATGGGAGTATAGTCCTGCTGAATTTCCCAACACACTGAGTATATGCCATGAAGTGCCACTTCTTGAAGAAAACCCTCAAGTTAGTTAGTGCCAAAAGAAGCCACTCGCCAAGTAGTGTGACTGTTGCAATTTGTGAGCTTTGCTCACTGTCCTCTAGACTTTGATTTAAGAGCATCATGAAACTATGTAATTTTGGCATAGTCTTTTTATTCCCATAGTAATTTATGTCTGTGGGCAAGCATTTTATTTTATCTGAGCCATGGTGCCAGAGTTATTTTCTGAAGCTCTTGAGTCTCCCTTTGATGCCATTGAAATTAAAACCAGAGCTGCAGATAGTACCATGCTGTTTGTCACAGAGTCAGAGGTTAGAATGCATTTGCTGCTATTTATTGTGGCTCGTCAGCTGCAATAGTTGCTGCTGCTCTTCTCATCACTGATACAAAAATATTAATAACAGACAACAAGAAGTGGTATATGACTGACTTTGTCAGTCATCATCAGCATTATGAAAAACACATTACAGAAGTATCAGCAAATCTCTCCATGCTGCAGTAATCTTACTTGCCTTGGGAAATTTTTAATTAAAATGAAGAATTCCAAGCTTAAATATTTTATTATTTAGACAAACAACTTGTATCTTTGGTAATTAAACACTAAAAGATTTCTCTGTTTTTTCTATGTAGAGATGGTGTAAAGTATTTTAAAGTGCACTGCCCAAGAAAATGTCTAAAATATATTTAAAATTCCTACCTGTGCATAAACAGCTAAAAATGTAAAGAGCTCAGCTACATATTCTTAATCACAACATAACTTTTCCTCCCTACTTGGTCTAGTCTTACCCTAATCTGAGCCTGCAATGGGCATGAGAGAACAATGGCATTTTCCCAGATATATATATATATATATATAGGTCAACACTTGCACTAAGAGGTCAGTAATGGTCACTGACACAAACTCTGCTACAAGCAGGTCTGCAACACAGGTCAAGGTGGAGTAGTTCTAAGTGATGACAGCCATCAACAGGTGTATGATACCATGGCCTCCCTCACTGTAAGTGACTTCACACTGACTTCTTTGAAGCATCTTAGCTTATACTACCTTGAATGCAGAGCAGAGTAAAATCATTGCTTCAGCACTCTGCTATGCTCCCTATGGCGTAAGAGGCTTCAGTCATCAATAGTTGCAGGAGACCCTGCAGAATTTTACTATGAGCATTTAGTTGCTTTCCAATGTTTTGTTTTAAAACAAACAGATCATCATGGTTTCAAGTCTATACTGCATTTGCATGGTTTTGCCTGGTGAATAACTTCCAGTCCTCAAGATTTCTTGGAGCATTCTGCCCAGGTTTTGACAATAGAAGGACTTTTCCTATTCTTCAGAACATCTTTGGTGCTTTGGGTTATCTACCTAGAGAGAGGCACCAGTGTTTTCACCCAGTGAGGTCATATTATGCCTGGGGACCTGTACAACTCGTGCAACAACTGTGTAGTGTGCTCCCACAGACCAAAAAAGGTCTACAAACCACAGACAGGAAACATTGCTCTGGGATGTGGCTATGAATAGTTGCCAAGAAAAGGAAAAAAAAATGCAGAGGGAGACTCAAGTCAATAATTTATGGAAGAAGCTTCTGTAATCCCCATTCTTAGATGCTTCCATCATCTAGATTCAGTATTTTACATCCCAAAGGTCAGTCAGAGCAGAGAGTTTATGCGCTAATCTGCATACAGAAAAAGTAAAACATGGACATCAAAAAATTAATTTGAAAATTAAGAACAAATGTACACTTTAAAATAATATATAATTAGCTCTTTTTAATTACCACTTCACTACCACTTAGAAAAAGGTGATGAAGTTCAATAAAATGAGATGTTTTTGTTCAGCACTAGTCAAATTAATTTACATACTCAAATTCTCTTTAATAATTGCATTGATACAGTGTGTTTCTTTAATCCAAATTTTAGAATATATCTATGTAATAGCTATCTTAGACAGCGAGTACTGTTACAAAATCTTGATAAATTCTGGAACAGCCTATTATTACAGGAAGAAAAGTCACTTTATTATTTGCCCTGAGTCTGATTATGCATCCTACAATGCAGTTAGGAGATAGAAGTGCTCTTTCCTTTTAAAAAAGAAAAGAGAGAGGGCCATCAGACCACTATACTAGAGATCCCATTTCTCTAGCAAGAATATACTATCTATCTGCAAATCGCCTGCCACCACAATCTATTGTTGCTCTTAATTATCTAAAACATCCAAGCCAGAAGCTTCTGCCTTCTCCCCATCATTGCAGAGGCATGAATATTTTCAATACCTCATATACGTTAACTCCACTAATATGCAATATCAGACCTGTCTGTTCCATCTGAGAATACTCTATCACATCCTTTGATGGTGATGCTATTTACCAATTCTGTGTTCTGTTGTCTTTACACCTAATCTTCACTGAGATTTCAATAGAAGAATCATCTAATAAATCACCCTTCCTGAAGGAAAAAAAAAAAAAAGAAGCTGTGCCTACAAGCATTCAAGTGAATGACTCTTGATACCAGTCATGAACTTAGATATGTTGCACTGTGACATGAAGAGCTGCTTCTAAACTTAATAATTTGCCTGTGATCAGCATTAATGAAAAATTCACTTCAGCTCAATGGAAAAAAATATAGTTATCATACAGCTATTGATGTATGACAATATAATATTAATGCACCCAACTCAGACACAGGCTCGACATTATATCTAAAAGAATTCAAATATGACTTTTCTTGCATTTGTTCTAGGATACTCAGTCTTTACTGCTTCTAAGTAAGGATTCTGGGGAAGGGAAAAGCCAGATCTCTGCACTGATTGCTACTTTCAATTTCTCGTTATGCCTGTCTACCACATTAAAACTGGAAGTAGATGTTGTTAGACCAGTATGATTATCACTAAATTTGATTTTTTTTTTTTCCAGGAACTCCTAAGTTTCACATCTTTCTGATCCATCCTAATAGTTCCTATTTTGCTGATGACTCAGATAGAGCTATGATTCAAATAGAGCTAAAATGGAAAATATCATTAAAAGCTTTGCTTTATAATTTTTTTTTTCCTTTTGAATTTGCATTTAGTTTCTGCACTGTTTCTGACCTAGGATATTTTCATAAATAGGCTGAGACTGATAGCTGCAACAATGTGCACATTCCCAAGGATAGATCACAAAGAATTTCTTCCTTTGGAAAATGCCTAAATCCGACGAGGCTCATTTTGCCTGTATTTTATCAAGCAGCACATGTCCAACTTAACAATACTATGCCATTACAGTAATATACATCCATTATGCTGCCAAATTTGCCACAAACACCAATATTCAACTTTTCCAAGGGTTTTTTTTTTTTCTTATAAGGATTTAATGTCATATTCCCACATGCAAGATGTGTGCATGGTTACTAACTGATAACAAAACTAGTAGCATTCATTAAGTATTGCTATAAATCTCTCCACTGAAACAGCAATAATATTGCCTTCCAGCAACCACAATAAATGTAATGCTTAATCTCTCTCTGTGATATTGTATAACTCTAGCCTGCAGCAAGCCTTCCACTGTAGGTGGTACTGTAGAGGATAAGTCTGCAGTGACGGCACATGATGTGTTCCTCTCTCTCAGTACGCCAAAGTTTGTGAGTTTGAAAGACTTTCTTTTCTCCTTTCCAAAAAGAAGCGAGGATTTAGAGAAGGATAAGAAAACGATGTTTGGGGATTTTTGGATAGCACTGCACCACTCTTAGTAGGAGCCCTATGAATTTCTGATTTTTTTTTTTCCTCTCTAAGAGTGCATATTTGATCTATGTCTCCTGAAACTGCACCTTATCCTCATCTCTGTGTCCTTTGCAACTCACTCTTTGTTTTATCCTTCTTCAGCACAGCGAATGATAAAATTACCAAAATCAGGGTTTTGGGGAACTCACACTTTTTTTAGGCACACCTCTGCAGTGGCTGGTTTTGACTAATGAAATAACAAAGAAAAAAAAATAGAAAAGCTATTTTTCATGACAGTTTTCAGTGCCAGCTTTTAGATTACAGAAGTCTAGGCAGTGTCAGAACTCACTGAAAACATCTTCATTTCTTTAATTGCCTGTCCGTTTTCCATCACTACAATTCCTGTCTCCCAAATGTTCCTACTTAGCACAATTAGCCACATGAGCACCACCTTTGCTACAAGCAGACACAAAAGCTGCTCAGTTTGTTGCATCCTCATGGCAGGTGGGACTATCCCATGGGCAAGGATCCTCAGGGTGGATTCTGCAAGCACCAACATTGAAACTGCATGTCCGAATTCCCCATAAGACTATGCAAGATGTCCCTGGTGCTTATTCCTAAAGGAAAGGCTAACTCCTGTAGCAATTCCCTCCCAGGATACAAGGTGGGGAGGAAAATGAAGAGGATAAGGAGCAGCACTGAGCATCCTTGCAGGACAAGGGCCATGCATTGGGGCAGGCCATGCCACTGCACCACCGGCACCTGGGTAAACTCCACTCTTTGAAAAGCAACAGCGCTCGCCGCAGGCTCCAGCTTGCTGCAGAGTGAAGCATGTTTGACAGCCAGCTGAGGACCTGGCCGAGGCCTCCAGCTGGCAGTGTGCCCTCCTGGAGCTGGGGCTGTCACAGCCACTTGCTCTCCCTCCCCAGCGCTCCCCTGAATGTCAGGCTCTAATCCTGCCCTGCTGTTCCCAGCCTCTGAAGGCAAAGCTTCCTACCTTCTGCTTTGCTGTTACCATAGGTGGGTAGCACAGGGCTGGATTTGACCTAAATTTGATTTATTCCGTTTTCCAATGCTTTACAGGGTACTTAAGCCCCAGGTCAGCAAAGCACTTAATCACATGCTTAACCTTAAGCACACGCTTAAGTGCTTAATCAGGGCCTTGTTGCTATATAAAGCACAAAGCTATGACTCAATTTGAAGTAACTGAGTTGAAAAATTGAGACACCCCTCCATTCTTATTTGCTTACCTTGACATGCATGCATAAATCAAATTATTCACATTCAAAGTCTTTCGCTGTATTCTGGCTTGAAGCCTAACTTAGAAGTTTACCACCTAGACCAATCTGAATATTGGGGTCCCTGTAGGATTTGTGACTATTAAAAGAATTACACCTTGAGATGCAGACAGTGATACCCTTTCATAATATAATTGTAGTCATATATTACTATTCTCTTAATTCTAATTATTGATCTAGTGGGGGGGAGGGAAGGATTATCTTTAAAGGTAAACTCAAAATGAGCAACTCACATGTAATATAAAGATACTACTTATAGCAAGATGTACTCATATGCACTCTACAGCTGCATATGCAGTTTCAAGATTACTATTTTAGAATGTGTACTGCATCCTTATCTAACTCGTCCAGTAGGTGCAATTATTTGTAGAATTTGTTCTACAGTTCTGCACAAAATTTTCCTTTTGCTTGAACAGTTCAGATTTGCCTCTGCTGTGATTTTCTTCTGACTAAACATCCTCTGAAACACTTTTTTGATGCTTCCCAGAATTACTGGCACTCTGATTACAATATCCTGTTGGGTGGATACCATGAAAGCTGCTAGCTTTGGTAACTCTATCTAAAATGTACAGAATGTCATATAAAGCAGTTTATTGAGGGGAGGGAGCCTGGGCTTTAAAACCAAGAATAATTTTACGTGAATTGCAAATGCTTATCAACATATTTGCTCTTTGATATTGCCTCCTTATGTCTGACAGAAATGTTATATCACACACATTTTATATTATTCTTAATAAGGGATTATTTTGTTCCAAAAGTTTTAGATAGGACTGGTTAGAATATTTCATATTTATTTTTATAAAATAAATATATTTAGAAAAAAGCTTCAGCCACGCTAAGACACAGTTAACATAAGTAAGGCTCAGCTTTTTCTGATTAAATCATCAATCTAGCGTGAACACGATAAAATATTTCTCAGTGCTCCATCAAAGGAGCATACTCTCAGCATCCTCCAGAAAATACACAGTGCAATTTCTTGATGCTATTTCTAGATAGCATGACTATACTTGTTGCTCTTCCCCTAGAGTGTAAGGAAATAAGATAGCACTACTCTAACCTGTCATTCACACTAGAAACGCTGTCCCCTCCTGACCTCCTTCCACCAGTTGAACCAGTTTTTCAAGGCTGCAATGAGCCTCTCCTACTTTTTGGTTAAATCCATTCCATTACAATGGGATTATCACTTTGTCTCCCTAATCATGCATCAAGTAACTATCTGAGAAACTAGCATGAAAATGGTTGTCCTGCCTCTTACAGAGAGAAAACCACATGGTCACCACTCAACCGAGCACTGTACTTCCTCTCTTTGGCTTCTTGCTGCACACATTAATCAGGGCTTCCCAGAAAGGGCCACAGCTCTTAGCTGTCCTTGAATCTGTTCATCACAGCAAATTTAGGGCTTCCCAATAAAAACAGCTTAATATCTGGACATGATCAGAAAAAACGTATTGAAATGGAGCAGAGGCATAAAGACTGGCACATGAGCATTACCTTCTGACATGAACTGATGCTGGAAAGTAGCCAAGGGATGAAGGAGCTTCCGAGGGATGCCCATGAGACTCCATCTCATAATCTAGCCCAGAGTCAAGCCCTCAGGTTTCTACCAGAGGGTGAATTTGGAGAGGTTTTGTTGTCTGCCCTGGCATTATTCATGCACATATTTTTATTTCTAGAACAACCCTGAAAACTATTCCAAGCAAATCTGCATTAGTTTCACTCTTACCTTGCCACATCCAGTGCTGTGGAGTCACTTTTGATGTGTAATAGTGTTAAATAAAATCATGCTCTGTTCAGGGGCTGGTGAAATCAATGTTTTCTATTACAGGATTGGTGCACGGTTTCTTTCCATCCATTATATTCTCTACACAGCAATAGCAGGCTCTCAGTTAGGAGATGAACCCCAACCACTTATTAGTTCATGGCTGGAAGCCATCAGCTCCACATTATACAAAATCCCCGATTCATCACTGCCTCTCTCCATCCTCACACCTTTCAACTCATGCATCTGAGGTAAATACAAAGTAAAGCAGTGGGAAATCAGAACCAAAGTTTCTAGAAGGAGTTTTATTGCATCTTAGTGTCACCTTTTCATTCTTTCAAATCCTTAAAAAAAGAACTATATTCTGCCGTGGGGTTTTTTTTCCAAGATAATAGTAGAGACTTCAACAATATCTCTGCCAAAAAGGAAAACTCCTTGAACCTTGACTTTCTGTCCTACTACACATAATGAGACAACTACTTAAACTGCATTTAAAAAGTGCTGAGTAGATGAACTCGCTGCCTAATGATGTTACTCAGCTTGTCGGCAGCTGATTGACACTAAAAGTAATAAATTAGAACAGAAAATGATTTTACAAGATCCCCAGGATGACAGACAGGCTAAGTGTAATATCCTCCATTACAGTTGTCACTAGATTTTATACAGTTCAGATCTGAACAGCCTCGGCAGGAAAGTGGAACAATTTCATGAGATAGATCTTCAGATGATGTAGAGTAGCGTAAGCCCTCTGAAGTTAAAGAAGCTGTCCTGATTTATGCAGACAGGGATCTGGCTCAATATCTTTATACACATATTTCTGCTCAAGTATTGGAAAAAAACCATTTGTTTTCTCATGCAAACCTGTGCAGGGAAAAGCAGAAACCCTGTAAGAAGGGAACACTGAGAGGCTGATGTGTTGGCTGTGTTTGTTTCTATTTCCAACACCACCCCCCTTCCCCCCCGCCTTCTTCCCCTCACCCACCTCCTTTTTAAAGGACAGAAAACAGTATTTAGAGCATGGCATCACTGATTTTGTTGGCTGCCTTCATTTCAGGGAATCCCACTGTAAATCCACAGCTCTGCAGAAGCACCTTTTCAATCATTAGCATTCACTGTCACAATCCTTTGTAAAGTGTTAGGATGTGTAAAAGCAAGACAAAAGGCAAGCATGTGGATACTCCACCAAGCTCAAAAAGCCATTATGCCATTATTGTTTGAGGTTAATGAAAAGAAAGAATAAAAATGTGTATTTAAGTCCTGGCTATCTATAAATTCTGAGTGACCAGCCGGATTTTGGGTAGGGCTTTTTTTTTCCTATTTTTTACAAACTTCCATTAATAAAACTACAAACTTTCATTAATAAAACTTTTCTTTAAAAGAAAACAGCCTCTTTATGTACAGTGTATTCCAAGCTCAAGGATGACTGTGGATGATTTTAATTCTGCTTCATTTAATGAGCTCCTCTAATGCAATGATTTTCTCCATGGAAGACCTTAACCACAGTGGCCATTTGCAGCTGATGAGTATTTTTTTTATATAAATAATTTATAAAGCCACTGCAGACTTATACTTTTACACTGAGCGAAAGGGGGGAGAAAAAAAAAAAAGGAGGGGGGAAGGACTGCATCTTAAACTCTATTTACAAATTTACCTTGGCAGGCCCTCTTGCTGCCAATAGGAAGCCATGTTGCATATTTAATTTGCTCTTTTGTTACGACAGGGCTTAGGTTAGTTAATTTCAATTTTCGATTTCAAAAGCTATCAAATATGGCTCAGATGAGAAATCAATTTTTCTCAGCTGCCTCTGTTTTTGTGATGGGGAGGGTTCCCATTGGCGAGAGGACCGCCACGTGACATAGCAAGAGATTAGTTCACTAGACCCCGTGTTTCAGCCACCTCAATTACTGGCTGCCTCTTGTAATTTAGCCTTATAACACCTAATTTCAAGATAGAACTCATATTTAATTCATGAAAGCTTCCACAAGAGTAATTGTGAAATAAATTGCCATAGAAAATATCCATTTGTGACTCGTTTTAATTTTGTATGCTACTCGCACGCTATTTGTTCTACTTGTTTAACACTTTAGCACAAACATATTTTATATTGAACTTTATGGACTGCTAATAGGTTATTATTTTTCACTGTTTCCCCTTCATGGACACATGAGTGAATGTCCCTCTCCTTCATATAGCTCCGGGTCTAGTAGCATCAAAATAGATGTGCTAGAACACAGCAACTTGTAATCTCCTAATTATTGAATGGATTGTTATGATCTGTTCATAACTTTAAAAGTAGGAGATAAAATCGCAAGTGATGGTTTGTAAATGGTAGTTAGATGACAAGGACCATTTAAAGGGCCAAGGAATAAATACGGTTTAATTTCTGTAATGTTTTAAACAAACCCATTCATTACACATATTGATGTTTCACGATAACAGCGGTATATGTATTTTTAATTCTTTAACCAAAATAAATGTTTCCACTGTATACACACCATTTTGTCCTTTTCCTCCCTGTTGCTATGACAACAAGGTGGGTGAGGCCTCCTCAACTGCCAAACTCAGCTGTCATCCCTTCACCCTAAAAGCCTTATAATTGCTTTTATTTGCATACGACAATTAGGCAGGATGGCTCACAGCAAGAAAACCAACCTTTCTCTCCCCCAGTGCACACAACGCCAGCCTGTAATTTATAAAAGATACACGCCATGTGGTGGAGCACTAAAATAGAGTGATGAGTCCTTTCATCTGATTGTAAGCTATTAACAAAAGAAAACATCCCCTTTCAGGCTGTAAAAAATGCCTATCTGGTGTGAACCTGGAGAAAAAAAAAAAAAGAGGGGGGAGAAAAAAGAGAAAAGTTTTGCCTCCTCCATGCAAACCCTTCACATTCATTATCGTGTTGAGCTCAGCAAAAAGAGTTTGAAAGCAAGAGTTACATTTTGGTGCTGTATGAACAATGCAGTGCCAGCAAAATTGATGACATGGTAAAACTGGATCTAGATTTTTTTTCTTGGATTACATCACACTCAAAGATGCCAACATCAGATGATCGTTCCTAGGCAGCTTGCTGAAAGAGCTGCAAGAAAAGCATGGGGTGGGTCAGGATGTCAAATGAGGACAGTTGCATGAGAACCTAGAAGTTCACTATCTTTAATAGTTCTGAGGAAAATCTATTTAATAGAGGGCTTAAGCCCATGTTTCAAGTCTGCCCTTTTATATGTTGAGCTGATGTTTGGGCCTAAGTGCCTGGACAGTTTACTCACATGAAAAAAATGTTTTTATGCAGGCTATGTGACAACACACTGTTGGTTTTAACTTTCATAATTACAGAAGTATCTTCCTCTAAGGAATTCAGTTAAGAAACTCATCCACAACAGCCTCTCCTCCTTTCTACTTTCTTCTGGAATCTCTTCATGCAATATTTGTAATACCTGAGCTGATTAAGTATCTCAAACTCTCAAAAATCCCACAAAAAAGTCATCTTTCCTTTGACAGATTTTGCACCTACAATCTTACTGGTAAAAGCATTGCATGTTAAATTTAGAGTTCAAAACATAAATTGGATTTGGGGAAAAATACAGGATTTGATACTGGGGAAAAGGGAAACCAATAACAATAATTAAAAAAAAAAAATTCTCTTGCCACTGTACAGCTAGTTTGATCTAAAAATAAACCAGCTAATACATTACAATGGCATTACAGCACACACATTTTTAAGCCTCTCTGACTTACCTTCCTCAGAAGGGCACCCATGTTGAAACTGGGGAGACTACATAGAGGAGTAAAGCAGAACAGATTTAGCCCATTTCAAACACGCCACTGATCTGCTGTTTCACTGCGGCTTCCTCCGTGACACAATATTAATGAAGAGGGTGACTCAGGAGCACTGCTTGCAGGTATCTCCTTCAACTTTGCCTGCCTTATTGCTCCAAACACCCCTTTAGCACAGGAGATTTACTCAAAGCAGTTTCAATGAACATGTGGAAGGGAAAGGGGGGTAAGTCTGGGAGAGAGATGGACAAGAGAACTGTGGGATGTTTAGGCATGGGACGTGCACTATCAAGTCCTTTCATGCCCTTCCTTTCTTGGGGCAGGTACTCACAAAACACAGAACACAACTTTCAGAAGGACTTCCCAGCTTTTATCAATACAGGGAGTAAGAAAGGGTCAACAGACCACAAGTTTCCCAGTACAAAGCTTAAACAACCATCAGTTTCTGCCACCACCCTGGACTGGCAGCAGGTTTAACCAACAGTTCTGCCACTGACCCACAGGCTGAACCCTGCAAATCACAACTCCTAGGCTCCTTGTAGATGGCATTGTTGGGTTTTTTTCTGAAGTTGTGCAAAGGACATGCGAGCCAAACAATTTGCTCAGCCGAGATTATTTTTTCCTACTACAATTTACTAATATTTTGTCCATTTTATGAGATGCAAATATCACACTTATCCATTAAGCATATATACTCAAGCCCAACTGGACTTGATATATGTGTGTTACATTTTGGTGTACTATATTTCTTTTCTAACTCTGCTTCTGTAGATGTGCACCTTATTGACCTTAGTATCCTGTTCCTGTTCTCAAAGTTATAGTCTCAAGATCCTCAAAAACTACAATATATCATTTTATATTTGAGGTAATTATTTTTAATGCCCTCTTTCTCATCCTCATCTCCTACTGCTAGTAAAGCTGATTGAATTCACCTATTTATTTCAACAGGAGAAGTTTGTGCCTTTATGTTGGGCCAATTTTTCATTGCATATTTAATCTCAAAAACATGTTTATTGATGAATTATTTTAAATGTCTGGAGCCAGATTCTCCCCTGGGATAAGTAAGTATAAGTCTTTTGGGTTCTGGCCCATGATCGTCACAAGAAACAAAACTTAACTATAGAAGTCCTTTGTGAAGGTATAAGCAATATGTGCAGGACTTCCCTGGACTATTTCTTGCTCCATAAGGCACATACCTTTCACATAGGGAAGCTTATTTTAAGCTAAGTGAGTTTTTTTCCTCTGGACTCAATAATCCATAGTACCTAAAAAGAGTAGGTTTTCTTAAAATGTAGTAGAACAAGACTCAGATTAATCTTTCTGAGGCTTTTGATTTTTAACATCATCACACTCAGTCTTCCAAAACTTCATGAACTTTATAGAAAAGAAAACTGTGAACAATTACTGAAAGTTTACAAGATGAACCTTTCTTGGGATGGTCCAAAAATGCACTCTGACCACGTACGCGGATTTTATGTCACTATTGGCTGTTGCATTCAGTACAGTACAACCACAGCAATGGAGTGCTGTTCATCACATTCAAATAAGAGTTAAAGCTTAATGTATTTTTCTCTTAAAATTAAATGGTAAAACCTGAAGTTTTGCTGAAGTTGCTACAGTTTTCAAAAAAATATAAATTAGAGTAGAATCTGTTCCAAAGTTAATTAAAAAAAAGTACAATTTTTAGTCATAACCAACTGTGCCCAAGGTGTAGAGAGTCATCTGCATTTCTTTAGCTACTTTATGAGAATATGCTGGGGGCATGTTCAAGCTTCTACTTTTCTTTTTTTCTCTTTGAAAATTCTCCATATATAGGATAGGAAAAGGATTTGAATATCAAGAACAGATTTGTATTTGTATTTATTTTGTGACAGTTATTTTCAGAGTGACATCATAAGGTATAGGAATACAGTATAAAGAAAAATGTTACTCTGAAGATCTGATTTTTTCCAATCTGATTGTTTAATATTAATCTTTACAATTATGATAACTTTTTTTCCTGTCCTCCTATTTCTGATGGTTTCCAAAAGCACACTGAACCTGTTGGATTTCATGGTCACACTAAACACGTTAGTATGTATGCTGACATCCCTACACACATACACACGATCGCTCTTCAATAATGGAGCAATTAGGAAGTGGGTCAATTTTACCTCCCTTATACAAACAGGTTAAGATGCTTCTCTGTTTCCACTGGCCTGTATGGTAGGGACAGTTTTACAACTTTTCACCATTTCTTTCTATGGAGATAAACAATACAAAGTTTGTTTTTGTTTTTTTTTAATATCACAAAATATACACAAAGCTGATTTCTGAGCTTTAAACCTCACATATTTTGCTATCTACATTTATTGCATAGGCAGAAAGACCTAGTTCAGTTTATAAGAATACGTTTGCTCCTATTCCCACAAACTACAGAGAAAGTAGGATCAGGCTCTCCACTGATGTTTTGATAATCACGACAGAAAAATACCATTAAGAAATCTTTCATGCAGACATTATACAGCAGTTCAGTGTACTTTAATCCATCTCCTTCTACATTTTTTTTATATCTAATAAAAGGAACCATGTACACTCGACATGAACTCCAGGATTTAAATGAAGCTTCACGTGTGCTAATATTAGAGACACATTAATAATAAATTGGGTAGCAGGCAAGTCTAAGATGATTTCTGACTTGGTTTTGTATCTCAGACACTAGAACTTGAACTGCAGAGTTTGATGCTGACACTTTTTTAGGCAACAAAGTCTCTCTGCTACTACCTCCTCTACCCCCCAATTCAAATCTCATCTGAGAAGTGCTGAAATGAAGCTGTCACTCAGGCCTGCTCAGGGACCTGTCAGCAAAACATTGAGCCTTTTCATTTTGATGGGTCAGCTGCAATCCCCTTGAAAGAGAAGTCCGTGCCACTGTGGTTTTTCTTTCTGCAGGAATTCTGAATTCTAATGAAACTCCAAATCGCTCAATAAAGGCAGGGGCATGGGGAAGTAATCCAANAAAGGGTTGTGGGTTTTTTTTCTTCTTCCTCTCCCTCCCCCTTTTTTTTTTTTTCTTAGGGCAGGCGCAAACGGAATGAGGTGTCCTTTGTCTTGACGCTACACTGAGATTAGGTAGCGGCTCTCTGAAAATGAAAGGGCATGGCTCAAATTTTCTTGGGTAAATATCCATCCACCTATTGCAGTCTGCATCTCCACCGCTACAAATATCTCTAATGTATGGCTGTGCTGAGAGAAAGGGAAAATTTCACATTAGCATTTCTTCCCCAGAAGAAACAGTCTTTCATTAGCACTGTACAATGCTTTTTCAAGCCAAGAAGGAAAACTGTACCTTTCTCTTTCCCTCTGTTCTCCTCAACTTTTTCTTTCAGATTAGTTACTGCCTATGACTGATACCAGTATCAGGATGGAAGAGAGAGGTTGCAGAATGAGAAAATAATTTTTATAATATGCTGATGCATTCTCTTTAAAGGGGTTTTATTAGCACACAGGTTTTATGTTTTAAAAATTTATTAATTCAGTAGCCTTTTTATGTTTCTTCTCCTTAAAGACTATTTGTTTAAACGAGAAGATAATTGCATTTTGCTAACTGTTTAAAATTTGGAATCATTAAAGCATATATAGGCAACCTGAAGAGAGAATTTCAGACACAGCCAGTGCTATAGCATAATACTTTTTGATACTTTAGGAATTAAAGGTGGTCCTACTCATTATTATTTTTTAAATAAACTTCTCTGTACAGTGCCCAATAAAGAACAATTAAGGCAATTAAACATAATCAGATTTAAAAGCCAAATAACTTGGGGAGGGGGAAATCGTTCTGAAAATCATACACAAAAGCATTGTGTGAAAAACACAAAACTATCTCTTCTAGTAATATTTTATGGAATAGAAAATAAAAACAGATAGAAAACCAGCTAAAAACTTTGAATCTAACACAATGATGTAAATGTATCTATTAGATGATGTAACACTGCTAATGGTACCATGGTAAATGTTGCCTAAGTCTCTTCACTGTCTAGCTAACCTGCAGGTGTGCCCATGAGTAACATTTCCCCAGTGCTGCTGCTGCCCTCCCACCCTATATTTATGTTTGTCTTATTCAATCTCATGGAATCACCATCTTCAGTCTCTCACCCTCTCGCTGCAAGACACGACTGAAACATCTCATCTTCCTCTGCTCTGCCTGTCCAAAGAGAATCCATTATAACCCCAGGTGTTGAAAAACCCAGGTATTATGTTATACACAGTAAACCAATGCATGTACGTGTACGTGCATGTGCAGACAACACATAGCTTCCTCTCATTCTCTTGAGCATTGTGTTCAACTTGGATGCCAGAAAAAGTATAGCATGTAATTTTCTTTGGTGCTGACCTTCAGAGGTTCTTTTCTCCCCTTGATTGGCACACGTCTCCATGGGAAATCATTATAATAGATCCCTATTTCTCTACCTACTCTGTCAGGGGCTGCTAAAACTATACTTCATTTACCCTGCTCTACCTCACTATTGCACCATTGGTAGCATGTGTGATCACCCAGAGTTCTGATGTTGCATTACATCTGAACGTCTAGAAAGCAGTTAAGACAACGATAGATACCGCCTCCTTCCTCTTGTCAGGATATTAATAGTACTTTCTCTTTACTACGTGAAATCCATGCCATTTCCCCTCACTCTCTTGCACAGCAGCTAAAGGCAGGGGGTTGGATAAAGCAAAGGTACTTACTTTGGTCTTGGGTTCAAAGAATGCATTTTGTTTTAAAGCTATTTGTCTAATGTGTACAGCAAACACTCTTGCATGCCGTACAAAATTGCCATGCCTATATTTACACACATCTAACTACTCTGTGGGGTATGTGTGCATTAGGGATACACATAATGTTTTTTAAATGCCTAAATACTTGCGAATCTCCAATTTAGTAAGTGTGGCACTTCTTAAGATGCATGTACCACAAAGATAGCCTTGATTTTTACCATGGCTGTTTTGTCATATAATCTAAATGAGATGCCCACACTTAATGAGGAAGGTGGCATCATCACTTTACCTTTTCAGTATGTTCAAAGTTTCACAAAGCAAATGTTGGTTCTCATTCACAGTCAAGTACCTGATGATTGCTGTCTGCAAAAACTTTATAATGGAAATTTTCTTTTCAGTGCATCATCAATAGTTTGCATTTGCCTAATGAATAATTTAAGGATCTGCCTTGAAACTTAACATTGGCTAAAATATTCAGTGTAGAATGGAGCATTGCTTTCATATGATTTGTTTGGTAGGGCTCAACCTAAGAACAGCGGGGAAAATGTATCCCTATCATTTAAGGGCTTGATCCAACAGCAAAGACAAGCTGAACACTGCACCTCTGACAAAGACAGGTAAATATTCTGGGTGAAATTGAGCTGAATTAAGTTATTTTACTCAAAAATTAATCTAACAGTGATCTTCCTTTCACTCCAAATCCAATTCATATCTTATGGATTTTCATCTACCTTAGCCAAATTCCCCCTTGTCAGGGATGAATATATGGAGAGAATATGGACTGGAAGACAGCTGTATATCATGGTAAGGGTGATACTCATCCTGAGTCACAGGAATCATTGTTTTGGGGAAGTGAGGCTGCCAGTGTACAAACTCAGAAGTCAACACCTTCTCATAATCTTTCTTTTCCAGCCACAGTCCAGCTTTTACTTAAAATTTTGCAATCAGTCCCATAGTTCTCCATGCATCAACTCTTCCTTAGTAAAGGAGACTGAAATCGGTTGTTAGCAATTACAGAGCTTCTATGAAACATTTTACCCTGAACCAGAAGAAGGAATTGTCTGTGACCAGAAATATCAGGATTTTCCTCTTTCTCTGGCCCCTAAAGGCATGGGAAGTAGAAAGTTTACAGACACAGATTAATGGGAGCTACTTGAAGTTTTACACGTTATCTGCCTTCAGACTGAAAACCTACTTAGCAAATTTATCACCTTTACCTTTTCTTCTTTCTCATCACTCTCATGTAAATGAGAAGATAACTTGATTTCACAAGGCAGTCCAGCAACTTAGAATTCAAAGGTCAAATGCATCCCAAAAACTTGAGTACACGGAGCATGCTGGCAAAATGTGACCTGTTACTAACCAGCAGAACTATTTCTCTAACCTCAACTCATGTTGAATAACACTTACACCATTGGGACCCTGTAGCAGGGTCAGTCTCCATGTGAGACTTGAAGGATCAGAGTCCAAGTAGCAAAACATATATTTAAACTGGCTATGTTAATCTTCAGGTTAATTAATGCCATTCTAGGTTTATCTAGCAATATTTCATTCTAGTTCCTCCTAGTGCAATTCTATCTCCCATAAGAATCTTAATATTTTGGGTTATTTTTTATTATGAAATAGCAGTCTCCCAGTGGCCTGGTATTAATTACTTTGACAGAGTTAAGGCTGGATTTACACCAGTGGCTACTTTTTGTGAGCATAAGCACTGGAACATTTTGATAAAGTTAAAACTGTCATTGCCTTGTGTGCCAGTAAGATTTTACAAGCATGAACAAGATTGCCAATGAGAATCAAAGTCTTTTTTCTATTTCACTCTGTAAAGTATCTTTATATGTAGGTTTTTACTTCATATTTATTTTTGTGCTTTTGGTGCATTCTTATTTTAAAACAAAACCACAGACCCTCCCTGACTGATAGAAACCAGAAGGATAAACCCAGGAAGCACTCCAGATACGTCTACAGTAGCATAAGACCTGTTCCTCCCTCCCCAATCCCCTTATAATTGGTTATGATGTTCAATACAAGGGATAAATGAGTGCCCCTCTCCTGCTTGCTCACAGTATGCCACAAAACCCTGAAAGGGTTAATTGGCATTTTAAGAAAAGGTAATTGTAAAGCGTATCTGCTGGGGTTATCCCCAGAATTGGGGGGGTGGTGCATAGGTCTCCCACCCACTGGAGCATCTCACATCTTGAAGAGCTTGCTGAAGACAAAAGCAGTACCACTGCTGTTTCTTGATTTTCACTTTCAGCTCTAACTGCTAACCCCTAATGTGCTCTTTTGAGTTTACTCTATCAAGCTAGTACTTACAGCAGGGTATGTAGTGTGTCTTGACTGTAAAATTATACTAACATTGCAAGCATAAATGTAAATCTGTCTGTGCTTAAATCATACATAATTCACTGCTGGATTTATTGGCTGCAGAGGAGCACACTGACTGGAGTGGGTGCTCAGAAAAAAATGTATTGGATGGAGAGGCTGAACACACTTTTATATTTTTTTGAATAAACCAAACATTTCACTGAGTAAAATACATAACCTGGCATATAAAAAGAAATGTTTTTTTAAGTAAGTGAAAAGTCAAACTGAATCTGAGCAAGGTCATAGGTGGCTGTTTTCTTACCATGTCAAACTCTCTGCCAGTTGTTTGCAGATGCTCGTAACATTTTTATTCTCTGAAAAATATATTTCATGTTCACTATCACCAACTGAAATTTTTTTGTTCTTCTAATGTATTCTGGTGAGTAAATAAAAGCCATACAAACTGGAACACAAAGGAGACACTTTTCTTCTAGCTCTGGGATGAAAAATATTCAAGAGGTAGTGCAAATTTGGGGGTTTTATTCAAGCAATATTTTTCCAAGCACATGAGCTGATTCGCATATTTTTTTTTTCTTTGGAGCTTGGCTTTAAGTATTCATTTTTCAAGTGGCAGAGTTCTTGTATTTAATTTTTCACAATATCACCCATCACAGCATACCAAAAAGAAATGGGCAGATTTACTCCCTTAGACTTAGATTCCTAGACATCTGCAATCAGTGATTCCTGCCTTCATGTCCTCTTCCCACTGAGATCATGCCCACAAGGTGGAAACTATAGAAATGCCTACTGCGAGGAGGATGGCAGAGTGTGATCCCATATATTTTCTACTCACATTTAGAATGAAATTCAGCACCTTGAAGAAAACTCTCTCTTTCAATGAAATCCCTGGAACTATTTATATAAGCACATGGCAGTACAGGAAGGCTGTGTATCTATCCATTAAGTAACTTAGCTGAGAGTTTAATTAGAAAAAAAACTGTATCCCACACCTCAGTTCTAACCTCTGTACACCTTTATCTCCTCACTGCCTGTAACTAACCCATCTCTCAGCAATAATTCCTTTCCTAAATTAAAGAAAGCATTACAGCTGGTTTTGAGCTGAATATTTCTTTTTTAAAATCAGCTGGGGTGTGGAATATATTTTATCATGTCCTGTGACATCTCCACAGCTGGACAATTCCATTTTAGCACTGGTATTTTCCCTGTGAATTTAATGCAGTCCAACTCAGCTAACCGGGAGTTTGGTCTTGCTCATTCCACACCACCCTATGAATGTATAGGGAAAAGGATGGCTGTCTACCAACATTAGATAACACAAACTGAAAAATTAATTTTCTGAGGCTCTTAGAGGGCATCAGAGGTTTACTATATGCAGCTGAGAGTTATAACTGCCTCTCATATTTGCTGGCCAGTGATGTTTTTATCTGTAGATGCTGGGAGCATGCTGAGTCTGGCAACTCTCAGACAGCGTGAGCAGTTGTTTTCTCCCATATTAAAGGCTAGTGACATGATCAAGCTCCCTGTAATATTTTTCAGAATACTGCCCTTTAGTTTTGGTGGTTTGTTGGTTTTTGGTTTTTTTTTTTCTTTTCTAGACTGTCATTAATATTTAAGAGTAAGTCCTTGAAGCAGCAGTTTTGGGGTGTTCAAGTACAAACCAGCTGCCTGCACCTTCAGCAGATATTTCTTCCAATATATCTCTCTAATGGGGTATTCACTCAAATGAGTCCCAGTGAAATTCTTGTCATTGTTGTGTACGTCTCCTAGATCCTTTCCTCTTTGCTTTCTGCATTTTTTCACTTCTTCCTGAAGATGCTTAATGCAGTATAATTGAAACAATTTTATTGTCTCCAGCCATCCATTCTACTGTTTCAGCGGCAGAAAATACTGGTCAATTTGACAAGTTAATATGACTTTAGTGGTCATTCGAACTCCTTTAAGCCACTGGCTGCTAAAATTACTTGTCATCTCCCTTCACTTGCAAGCTGAATATAGCTGCTGGTCCACCAAAAAA
>VWZI01021435.1:121155-138643 GCA_013396835.1 Psilopogon haemacephalus | reverse complement strand
TTTTTTTTTTTTTTCTTTTTTTTTTTTTTAACCAGCCTGCCTGCTAGAGTCAATAGGGGGCATCCCTCATCTGTCTAAAAGAAAAATAGCAGCATACTAATTAGAATTCTATTTGCCAGAAGCCTCCGAGTTGCTGTGCTTATAGATTTCAAGCTTCTTTTGTTTGAATTAAATTGCCAACTTTTCCCCCCCCTCCTCCTCCTCCACCCCTCCCTTCCCTTCTTTGCACTAGGCATGAGAGAGCGGGTGCCTTATTTGATTGAAAGAGGGGGTGGGGGGATGGGGAGGAGGAAAGCCTCAGCTATGGAAATGCTGAGGAAATGTCAGGGTTGTGTTTAAAAATGCCTGGTATGCTTTTCAGTGCCTGACTCCTGCCTTTCTAGCAGAGTTGTGGAGGGGAGGAAAGGGGGCCTGGCATTGAGTGCAGGCACTCTGCCCCTTCTCCCTGACACAGAGATTCTGGGGGAGAGCTGACATGCTCTTCCCCCAGCTCAAAGCCAGATGGTTCAAGCTTGGATAAAACCTTGGGATGAGATCACAAAGCTTGTTCATAACAGAACACACAACATCTCTGTTTTTCTGTTAATACCTCCTTTTGAACGTGTTGTGTGGGGTGAGGGAGGGGCCAGGCGATATGTCATAAATCCAAAAGAAAATGTCATATTTAACATTAATTTGTTTTCATAACCCTGTGAAAGAATTCCAGCTTTCCCTTTTGAAATGTCATTAGCCGTCAAGAAGTTTTGTTACAATGTTTTAATTTCACAAGTAAGTGACTGAAATGCACATCCAAAAGTTGCATTGCCCTTCGGTATCTGTGTGTGTATATATATACACACACACACATAGATAGTTATTTATTTATATGCAAAGAATGGTTGCAGAGAGCAAGCTTCAAGCAGTCACATTTAGGCAACTTCCTAAGTTTAGGTGACAAAATATTAAGACTGAGCTCACTTTTCATCACCACAAATTATGCTTGTGCACAAAAAGGCCATGGACTCCAGCCATTCACAGTCAAGCCTCATACACTGATTCACAACGAGGGATAAGCGAATCATGGAGACAGAATAATGCATTCCATGATCTTCAGATTCCTCATAATGATGGAATGCTTGCAAAGGAATAAGAATTCCTTTCATATTCATTAATCAGTCAAATTTACTTGACATTTTCATGGATTCACTTTCACCTTACACATTCTTAAAACAGTTCACCTATAGCTGTGATGGGTGCTTGTGAGTGGCATTGCTGCTCTTCCCTACCCAGACAAGATTATATTCCTTATTTGACTTCTGACATAAATGCTACATGAGTAGCATGTTTTGAATTGTTGTATGCATCAGCTTAAAGCTTGCTTTCTTTCCTGTTCATTCATCGTAGTGCAATTTTGTTTCAGAAATATCATGAAAGGGCAACATATTTTGGACAGTAATGTGAACACGGGAAAAGAAAATTAAGGAGAGTTCCATATCTGCTTTGTTTGTCTGAAAATACCTAAAGCAATTTAATTTGTAGACTCAAGTTCTATTCCTGAAAGATTTGACCCTCAAATAAGACTGAAAATTGCCATCAGGTCTAACATAAATATTGTTCAAACCATGAAACTTAAGGTTTTTCGTATTTATTTATTTCTTTTATGGCATTCAAGCTTGTGCCTGAAATGCTGTCTTTCTCTTTAAAAAAAATATATATATACACTTTATCATAATATATTTGATTTTGGGTCAGTAGATGCTATGATTGTTTTTGCAGCCCTTCAAAATAAATTTCCTGGGGGAAAATAAACAAACAAAAAAAAACAACAGAAAAACCCCAAAACAAAGAGCTAAAGTACCAGCTAACCATTGCATTTTTATATATTCATTAAAGATAAGATCTTCAAGGAAAGAGGGAAAATATGGGCATTAGTAACTCTTACATCGACTCCTTGCTACTATTATATTTTAATTAGCACAGTTTGCAGGCTATAACCTTTCCTAGGCCTACATGATGCATGAATATTTTATTTGCATTACTATAAAGTAAAAATAATTTGATTATCATTATGACTATTTATGATTGCATGTTTCCAGACACGCACAAAGTCTCTATTTATAGCGGACTTTAACGTTCTTAAATAGCATAGAGTGCTGACAAGCAAAGTATTGATGTTTACAGTATCATGCAAACCCCGAAGCCAACCATGCTCACATCCCTTTGAATTACTTTTCCAATTCGAAGCCTCTGAGAACCCAGACCTCCTTTATCTCTTCTTGTTATAAAAAGTGGCAGGAGGCAGAGTGGCAGAATGACCCACAAGATGGCACCTGTCACCAGTGGGATTTCTTCTGCCTTCTGCAGGCCAAATTTTGTTTGAACTCACTATGGCCTCTGTCATATCCTCATTTTCCCTTCCACTCTTGCTTCTCTTAATCCCCTTCGTGCAGGCTCAGGCTCTGTTTACCCAGCTTCTGAAACCTTTTTTCTGCAAGAAGCCAAAGTTAAACTTTATTGAAAGAGGGGCTCAGGATTAAGGGACAAACCCAAACAGAAGGAAGCTGGTGACAGCACCTGCTGCCTTGGCCATGGCTTCACTTAAGGACAGTTTCTCCTGTGCACAATTACCAGCTCACTCTTATTAGATGTGCACCTAAAATATATGATTTGTTTATTAAATGTGCACCTAAAACAGATTATTACTTTAGGTCTCAAAGGTGAGGGACTTGATTAGCTCTCTAATGAAGCCTTTCTCACAGACAAAGGACATCATAGATAGAATGGACCACAAGACCACTTCGGGCTGGGGGGCCAGACATGTTTTAGCTGCTAAGATCATCTAGAGCAATGAAGTGAATCAGTTTCTATAAACACACAATCAGTGGAATTCTTTAAAAACAGATCAAATGCAGTGACAGAAAACAGAAAAAAAAGTCCCATGAAACCATTAGGCCTAATGCCCCAAAGATGAAACTGCTAATTCATCTTCTACAGAAGTAGATCCGTACTTTGTCCGAAATCACACCAGGGAACATTTACTAGGTGCCTAATATAGTTATAGGAAGTCTATAAAGATGCTGAGGAACATCCCTCTTGTCTTTTTACTGCATTGAGGGCCAAACCAAATTGCACTTGCAAAGGCACAGCATTCACTGAAAAATCCTTAAGCTGTAAGTCACTCCATAATTTAATTTCCCCAAATGCAAAGGCAAATTGCTCTCCTGCACAACAGAATACAGCAGATCATTGGGACTTAGAAAGAGCTTGGAGATCCAGCAGGTCTTTTCTTGGGGCGTCAACCCATTCTGGCCCTTCCTGCTATTCTAATTCCACCTCCAGCTTTAAGACTTGATATGCCCTCAGGTTTTCCTGTACCTTGTTGTGGTTTGAAAAGGGAAAATTATCTTACACCTTCTTCCTAATTATCCTTGTTCTTCCTTCTGTCAACTTCAAAAGTGCACCTAATTACCCCAAAGCATAAACAGGGTCTTCCAGCAGCCACCAGTAAGGGCAGAAGGGAAGAATGGTTCAAAATTTTCCTTTTTCATTAAGAAAGAGCACACAAGCTTTGAATCTTACTTACGGAAATATCTTAAGTCATTAAGAATATAAGTTTCATACTTTGAGTCTTACCTAGGAAAACATCTTAACTCATTAAGAATATTAGTTTCACCATACCTAGTTAAGAAACACTTGCTTACATACTAATTTACACCAAGATAGAATTAAAAGCAATTAAGTTGCATTTAGGAAAAAAAAAAATCATACTGCTAAAAATATTACTATTGTGAAAACTTCTAAACTATTAACAGCACCCCAATGATTAAGGATATCTTTTGAGTAACTGTGATTAAGCCAGACAGAAGACTGCATTTCTCTGGCCACTATAAGGTGGCTTTGCTGCAAGCATCATAAGTAATTTGTACCTCTCATGCAAAACCAGTCAGGCCTTAAACATACATTTTACAGAAATGCATCAAATCACGGATGTCAATAGAGATCTCAAGAAGCCATCTACATTTTGGTGCTCCTTTCATAAGCGTGGAATAATTTAGATATGTTTGTAGAAAACCCATCAATAGCCACCCTTTGGATTGGAAAACACGGATTCCTAAAACTAAAGTTGTTTTATGAATCAGGCCAGTTTACCTTCTCAGTTGTTTTGGGGTTTTTTTTTTGGGGGGGGTGGATTTGTTTTGACCTTTTGGATTTTCATTTTTAAATTACTTCTTTTAGGGTTTTGGATTTTTTTTCTGGTAGATTATGAAATCAAGCAAGTCCAACCCAGAAGGAACCATTTTGCTCAATCTGAAAGGCAGCTTTTTTGAGAATTTTCCTCTGCCAAGAATCTGAAAATGTCACATTTCATTCCAGTATGAACAGAAGCCAGATTCTGAACTCTCCAAATCCTTGGCAAAACAAAATTTCTGTCTTTTTCACAACTCCAAAATTAATTTTCCTCAAAGACTGCAGGGTGGCTTAAGATAGTGGTCAGCAATTACAGACAACACATGGGTGGATTTTAATAGCATTAGCATGGCAAGGTCAAGGCCAGGATCACCAAGTCAGAACATCTTGAGGGAAGACTGTGAGAAACTCTCCCAGCTCCTGGCTTTCAGTAAATCCCAGGCTCAGGCAAGCTGGGCTCCAATGTCTCGCCTCGAAGCAAGATATAGACGCCAAGGCAAACGCCAGCATTTCCAAGCTCCCACTGAGTTTCTATCAATATTCTTAAACTTTAAAAAAGAAAAATACAATCTGGTGTAGCAGCCTTAGAAGACTGCTGACTACTGCTACAAGAAACACTCTGCAGCTGGACCTTATATGGGGATATAAATCCAAAAGGTGACCTGTAGCTTTCTACCCAGCCGTGGAAGCTATTAAATTCTTGCTTATATAAGTTACTCTCCAGTAATATGATGACATTTTCTAAAAGAAAAAAAAAATATTTCCAACAGCAATCTCCCGATGTCCCTACAAGGGGCAATTTCCTAAGGATTTTGCCACGGAACTATTTAAGAAAACTTGGAAATCCTGAGGCCAGGTCTGCATTGAATCACAACTCAGTGGCATCAAGGCATCACACTTTTGCTTGTGACACCAGCCGGAAACATCTTTACCCTGCCACAGACCTCCCCGGAAGTGATTTTGGCTTTGTCAAGAACACTGCTTACAATCCCATCAAGTTCACGCAACTATAAAGACAGGCATGTTAAAACTATGGCATCCCATTTACACTGAATGTGTGTCACAACCACCCTACCAAACCCAAACACTCTTCTCTCCTCAATGGGCCAAACCCATCCCAAGTATCTCCCACTCTGTACAGGACAGTCTCCTTCCTTCTTTCCCACACAATAGGTGACAGATCTGGCACAGAGCATGCTGCTAAGGCTTGGCTAAAGCTACCTGTGCACCACAAAACTGCTCCAAAACAGGTTTTGGTTTTGAAATATGGCAATTAAGTTCATCTACACACAGCATAATAAAATAAATAAGAGCAATCCTTCGTGTGTCAGGGACAGCTATCTTGTGATTCTTTGTTGCTGTTGGCTCACAGCCGTCCTGTGTGAGCCCCATTGCTTCTGCCACTTTTAACTACCATCCTGCTCACTTGGGAGTCATATTTAAGGTCAGCCAGTATACATTAGTCCTATACACAGTAAAAATTTACTCCTCACTCTGGAAATGACAGGCCTGTAAAACAACACACGAAGAAAAAAAAACAGTAACAAATACATCCATTTTTTATAAAATAACAAAGCCACGAGCCTTTCTTTTCCTGTATTCCACAAATCCAGTATGAAAACTCTAACCTGTTTATTATTATACAAACTCTGCCCCCTGTAATATTTCTTTGGCTTTGTAATTATTTTAGGCTTTCAATCCAGGGAAAGAAAGAAAGAAAAAAAAATAAAAGAGCTTGTATTTTTCCCAGCACTAAAGCAAAATAACTTTGAAACCATGCCTTGTAGTTTTCTTTAGTGTAATTAATCTCAAGATGTGATTCCCCCCAGCTGACATGATAGTCTCATTGGAGTGGACTGAGGGAGGGAACAGTGAGGTGAAGGATATTTTGGTTTTCATCCCAGTTAACCGCTCTTTCCCCAAAACGAGATCATAAAAATCAAACAAAACCAGCAAGAGATAATCCTCCACCAATAAATTTATCAAGAGTGAATTTTCTGCAGGCTTGCTAAACTGTCATAAAGGGGAGGAGGTAGAGATCAAATATATTGTTGAGTAAGGAAACAGAGAGCACAAACTTTGTCCTCAGCTCGGGGACAATGATGCTCAAAGATTAACCCACCCTCTCAATTAACACCTCACATGAAAATCCCAGCAAGGTCATGGGATCTGTGCTGCGACTCGGTCAATCAGCATTGCCTGCCTCCATACAAACCAAGATCGAATGCAGAATTAACACTGGTCCCCCAAGCCCTCGCTCACAGACTCACGTCAGATTAAGCCCTTGCATGGAGGAGATATGAAAAGCATTTCTAATTAGGGTCTGAGGTTACTGGTTAAAATGCAGTCGAGCAGTCTACCAACCATTCTTCTTCCCCCTTTTTTTTTTATAATTTTAATTAAACTCAGATACTATTTAATTCCTACCTGCATATATTTAGTACTACTTGAATGCAAACCTGATAAAGAATACTCCTGATCCCCACTTAGCTGCCACAAGCACTTATTAAAAGGAGGGTGACTGTCTTCGAGATCTTCCATGGGTCCCTTTGCAATAATTACTTTTTCTATCAAATGAAAAGTATAATATTTTTCTGTAAATAGATTTTTTTTTCCCTTGTGAAACCCTGACTCCCCTACTATTGTGATAAAATTATAACTTGAACGTAGTGGTGAGTTACTGTCATTCCAGTCCATGAGGAGGCTTTTTCCCGTACATACTACTCTGCTCCTCTTATTCCATTGCTTACAGAATTCTCAAGACATACACTTGAAGACATTTTATACCCCTTTATTCTCAAAGAGGCATTGCTGTACATCCTGGGTTTTGGAGAATGGGATGGAAGGGACTTAGCACTGGTTAGATCCTATTAAATTGTTTGTAATTCTAGTGTCTACACAACATTTCTGCCGTCGTGTGATTAGCAATCTAGATCTCTCCATAACAATTTTTAATATCTACCATGACTCTGGAAGCCTTAATGCTACATCTACAGCATACTAAAGCCTTGTGACTCCAAATTATAGCTCTGAATAATTCAGGAATTGTAACGGTAGCTCAGTACTTATTAAAGCATTGGGAAAACTTTGGGATTCTCATATCTACAGGCTGTTCATTACTATTCTGATTATAAAGACATTTTAATATATGCTGTTGCTATTCTTCAACATTACCACAATGCCATTTGTGAGGAATCAATAAATGATCCAAGTAAACTCCTGCATTAAGCAGCTATACCTCAGAGTATCAAGGGATGCAGTAAAATGAAGTTCCCCTTTTTTAAGGGAAGATGGGAATTATGTAATAATCTTTACATTAAAATTTAAAATGCCAAATTATGCCTTAGACATCATAGCAAAAATCTGCTACTAAACTCACTTAAGCAAAACAAAATCATGTACATATACAACATCTCATGTTTTTGCCTCATATACTCACCAGCACAAATAAGGACAAAATTAATGTGAGTCTAACTAGTTTAATAGCATATTAAATATATTCTGTCTGTGCTAATCCCAAGTAAGCAGCTATAATAAGCCTTGGTGACAAGGAGGATCTAATGAAGAGTTGAATTTTTCATAGAGGTTTTGTCAGGTTCATCAGCCTCCTCAAAAGTCTAAACCTTCAGTCATGCCAGCTATGAAATCTGGAAGAGATTATCTTTAATTCACAAAGAATAAACATCTAATTTCTATGAGGAAAATTCCATTTGATAGCAAAAAAACTTTGAAGCCCTGCCACTGGATGTCACACTTGAGTAGCTTTGGGTAAACGTAAAAATTATAAAAATCCTCAATAATGATACTGGAAAAAAAAAAAATCCAAGAAGCATTTTTAGTGCAAGAGTAATCTATAGCACAGAATTAATTCAAAATAGCATTTTTGGCAAAGTTTATTAATCAGCTGCTTTCCCAATCTGTTGAATGAGTTTCATTACTTTCTGGACAGCCAGGCACTTCCACTTATGTTGACTGTCCTCGTTTGACTACCCTACATTGACTTTGCTGATTGTGACTCAGTTAATGGTTTACTACAGGAGATATCCCACACTGTTAGAAGGAGTGCTCTAGATTAATTTAGAATTCAATGCATTCTCTCCTCAAAACCTTGCAGAATAGCAGATGTGTTGAGTTGAGGGGGAAATCAGCCATAGCCTTTCTTACTAAATAAAGCCGCTAAAATGGGTTGAACCTAAAAGAAATCTTAGTGTGACCACTGCTCATGCTATCAGGTTTGAAGCAGGTGATAAGGTTTTATTTACAACCACAGTCATAATATCTGGTGTGAAGCATATGATAAGGTTTTATTATTGCTGCCTACTTCTGAAAGAAATTACTTTCTCTGTGTGCAAAGCTGTACATTAGAGCTTGTGGAAGAAACTTCACTCTTTAGGAGAAGGAGGACAAAAGGTTCCACCATATTATACTTTTACAGATATTGATGGGCAGGTGATGAAAGCTGACTGCTGGAACACCATCTTCATGGGGAAATAGACACAACACATCTACATGTGGGTGCCTCAGCGCTCTTCAGCATAGCAAGAATGGGACCACGTGCCCCTAGATTTGGCTCAGTCACTAGGATATGAGAAGTTTAACCTGTAATCAATGCTAGGGTAGAATGCATTCACACATGGAGTTGAAGACACACCTGAGATCTTGAGTTTTTCCCTTAATTCCAATGTGTGAATTAAGCAAATTAAAGTTCTTGGTTCGTACATCCATCAGCTCCTCCTTTCATACCACATTGCTGGAAGAAGATTCTCAACAGCAGGAGAAACTGTAGATAATTATTTCCAGCCATCACATCCAATTTTATATTTCAAAAACATCTTTGCCTGTCCTTCGCAGATAAACAGAAACCCCAACCCAAAACCCAGCCAACCAAGTTATTTAAATTGAAGTTTAGTAACTTCATTATTTCACTATCCTTTAGGCATCTGAAGGCAGTGAACTGTTTTGGGATAAATCTACATGAAAAAAAATATTTAAGAAAATACTAAAAAGAGTGAATAGAATCTTCTTTTTTAAAAATCCATCTACTGCTTTCATATCCAGAAACTATTTCTTTTGATACTCTTCAAAAGGAAAAAAAAAAAATATCTAAAATGTTTTTAAAGGTAGGGGAAAATGCATTCTTGTACTTTCCCATAGTGACCAGGAAGCAAAGACTGTCCTCAGTTCCAGTGGTTTTCCATTCCTAAAGATATAAAAAAATCCTCTGAATGTTGCTAAGCAAGGAATCAGAGCAGATAGGAAGACCAACATTTTGGAGAACTCAGACTCCTTTGGGAGTAAGGTTGCAGGCATCATACAGGAGGCTGTGTTCTGTGTTTCTAAAGCATTTAGACTACATCCTGAACCAAAACAATTTGAAATATTAGCTTCTTACACAGAAAAATTATGACCCTATTTTCAAATAATGGTGACAAACTTTGTCCGGAAATAATCCATTACAGAGAGGTAAGGAATAAATGGGCAATTGACCACCACAGAACAAGAAAATAAACTCCTGACAAAAGATTTTTCAATCTGAAATGCACCATCACTTTTGATACCATGTGCTGTGTCACTGTTATTTAACCCCAAATTACACCTGCCTCTTGCTTATATTAATCCAGTTCAGCACACTAAATCACTACCTATCCCTATGCACATTAAAATCTTCTGTTCAGGTTAACAGAAAAAAAATGTACCCAAAAGAGTAAAAAAACTCTAGAATGCACTGCTCTCTTCTCAAGTTCATCTTCCCCATTCATCTAACTATTATTCTTTTCATTTAATCTACTCAGGTAAAAATAACCATTAAACATCACCTAAGTATCACTTATATTCTATTTTGGGGATTTATGACTAGGATTAGCTTTGTGTCAGCTTTGTGTCACCTCTTAGTACAGAGTTGAGTGACAGAAATTCATTTAACCACAGTTTGAATCCCATTTCTTCCCTACCCCTGGATTCATCTACATTTTTCTTTCTAATACATATTGATCTCAGAAACCCAAAGCCACTTTTTAACACTTTATTAAACACAATATATACAGAGTAACATATTGAAAGTAGAATAATGAAGCCAATCACAATAATAATGATAATCAAAGCTCTATCAAACATGTCATTGATCTTTTAATTATATATCTCATGTCTGTACCCCACTGTGAAAAATAACTGGGTCTAGTAATTTTCATGGACAATGACAAGATTACTATTACTAATGGTCTGAGGTACAAGTGTTTATTTTTAACATTATTAACGGTACTAATTATGATGAATATGATTATTTAGAGTCATTATGTGGTAGAAGAATTTGATGATCCACTCAGGTGCCTAGAATTAAACATTCTCCATCTACCATCTATGGAAATTAATGACATAGCTTAACTCTATTGTTATTGTGGCCACTCCCATGAAAAATTGCTTTTAAAGAAGAAAATATGGAAAAGAACACCCAAGTGTAGTGCAGGTTTCTTTATTATCCTGCAAATATTCCTGTTTATAAATCAGTCAGAAAGCCTGATGATATCACACTCTGAGGAAAATGAGACAGTGACTTGTACAGAGGGGCAGGTCTCACAAGCTCTTCTCCACACAGAAGCAGTATTTTTATTCTTGTAGGCCTTGGGATAGGTACTGAGCATATACAGATACCCCAAAGCTTACATAGGCACAACAAAGGAAATTTTTGTAACACCCGTTTTACAGATGAGAAACTTAAGCCACAAAAATCTAAGGGGCCTAAGCCATATAGTTTATACTACTCAGAGCATCTTCTGGTGACCCTTTAGTGTGTCAAGGGGTCACCCTCCCTTCATAGTCTGTTCACCTAGACATCTTCAAAGGTATTTCATATGTGGTGACATGACTGATGTATTTGAGCAGACAAGGTGCCACATGAGCTCAACAACATGATACAGTTGGTCTTGAAGACTCACAAGTAAGGAAATATCATTTAGTAGGCAGCCTTGGGCTTGGTGTTGGCAGAGAGATAGAGACACAAAGGGATAGGCACAGAACACACATTTCCTAAAACCAGAGTCCCAACCTCAGCGTGAAGCCACCAGAACTGCATTCAATATTCACATATCCATAGCACAGCCTCACAGGTCTCAACCAAATACTGTCCAGATAAGGAAAACATGTATAACTTTGCTATCAATTTTGAAGTCAATGCTTAACCCTTTGCAGGACTCAGCCCTGCAAAACAATTCCTACAGCTCATTTGTGCTTTAACTGCCCACTCACTATAAACAACTGTCACCTCTGCAGTGAGATTCCTCATGGCAGGCAGGAGAGAGAGTAGAATCATTAGCTGGTTAAATCTGATAAATACAGACTCTCAGAAAAGGAAGGAAGAAAATGGACCATTCACACTTTGTAATGCATTTCCATCAGTGACTGGCACACTATTAGGATCAGGATCAAAGGGGGTGGGATGCTGGTGTCTTTGGATTTGGGCCTTTCACATTGTCTGATTGATGGAACTGAAAGGCTTCTGCTTGTAAAGCAGTCACCCCAAACAGCTGTCTCTTGCTCCTGTCCTCCTCTCCATTGCAGCATATGCAGTTCAGATTTCATTTATCAGCCCCTTTGAATAGCAGCACTCTTACAGTGGAAGCAAAGCCTTGCATTAAAGAGGATGCTCAGCAATTTGCATGCATGCACTGTATTGCTAAGCGCTGTACGGCATTAGTTGCCAAAGGACATGCAGCAATGTGTATCTCATCTCCTCTACTTTTCTGGTTTCTTAAATTATCAGTGTTTTACTTCCCTTTCATGTTCAAAGCATAGCAAATTTATTTGATATATTCTGAATGCTGAAGCTTGCCAATGACATCAATCAAACTACAGAACACTGGGAAAGCTGCTATAGAGTAATCAGAATTGGCCATAAGCTATAAATATCTACTGTCTCACGATTCTCTTGGCTGCTGTGAAAACTTTGATCATTAGCACTGATCAAAGATCATGAGGGATAAAATGGTATTATGATATAATGGCATGTATGCTACAGCTGATACTAAGGGCTATAGATGACCTATGCTTGACTATATCGTCTTACTCTACACACCAGAAACCTTCATTAAAATGGTAAATTTCTTTTTGCTGCACCTTAGAGCATATACAGCAGAAAACTGTACTACAATCAGAATTTCCATAACTATTCATGACCATCCAGAGTGGTTGGTGTTTATATTGTCTGCCACATACCTTCTTATAACACCATGCAGGTGACTCAAGCAATGCCTAATTATGCCCAAGAGGTCACAAAACACAACTAACGACTTTTTGTTTTCTTCCTTTTAGATGGATTGGATGTATGCTCTAATAGCAGGATATACCAAGCACTTCACAGCCAGATCTTGCATTTCAATCTAATCATTATGTTCACTATGACACCATCCTCATACAAACAACTTATTCATTTGTAAAACATCCCCCCCGCCCAAATCAATATAGAACACCGGCTCACCTCCCTCACCTGCCAGCACACTTCTCCATTCCACACTCAAAGTATTTAAATACCTTACCAGAGCTCCAAAGCTTTCAGATATATAGAAGTAGTATCTAACCTTGCAGCTGTCAAATAAAATTATAGAGAATTGCTTTGTACAAAAGAAATTAAATTACTTCAGCCTCACTCATTAGCTAATGAGTAATTCCAGAAAAGAAGAACTGTATAAAAGTTCTCTTAATCTTCTACTTCTTCCAGGAAAATTAGAACATCTTTCCTTTAAATTTAATAGTTAGCTTATCCAGTCAGAGACAAGAAATCCATACGACTTGCATGGCTACATGGAATTGAGAGCTTTTATCAATGCACAGGTAATTTGTGCAGTTAAAATTAAGTGCTAGCTGCACAAACATAGGCAAAATTACACCTGAACAACAAATCAGTGCATCTTTCAAACAGAAGGCCACAGTTTTCTTAAATGTGTTATTCATCATGATGATCTCACTGTGCTTTGTTAATACTTCACACTTTCTTCAGCCTGTAGCTCAAATACTTTCCAGAAGTAACTTATTAATAGATGGTTACAGTTATCTCTATTTTACATATCAAAAAAAGAGAGAGAAAAAGATGAGGTGACCAGTCCAAAATCTTATAGAAAGGGTTAAATCCTCCACAAGAATTAATCCCACCTTTTTTGGATACAAGCCAAGTAATCTGAACTTAAGTTATTTCTTCTTCATCTGAGTTAGAGAAAGGAAATCAACCAGCAGGTGAACCCATGTTCTCGTTAACTGGTTCTGCATAATCATGTTCTCTCATCTGCCCCTCCAGAGCTGACTGAAGCAACTCAGAAAATTATTCCTATAGGGTCTTCTGGTGACATATTCGAAACAGTTGATTCATATACAGCCTTCACGATCTAGGTCAGAACAAATTGTCCTCAAAAGCAACACAGTTAAATTGAGTGGAACTAGCATCCACCAACTTTGAAGGCACATAATATATATTATAAACTTGTCTTACTTGGCACCAGCTTGACAACCTCAGTTTGAGGGAACAGAGAGTGAAAACGAGTTTTAAGCATTCAGCTTCAAAGAGGGACAACATTCATTATGTACAGTCTTTAACAGATTGCCCAGATTGTGGAGGCCCTCCAACAGACTTGAAATGTAGTCTGCCCGTTTCAGTTTTAGTTACCACTACTGTGTAGACCAGAGTCTCCCATATAGTGATCTTACATATTCCATGTTGCATATCACATAAAACATGCTGTAGTCCTTCATGGATCTGCAAGGCAAGACACAACAAATTCCACTCCACATATATGAATCTAAGAAGGAAATTGTTGAATGTCAACATTTATCTCAATATTGACAGGAAATGGGTATCAGTCACTTGGAACCTGTCACAGACTCTCACACATGGGCTAACCAGTGCCCATCATGGCTGCCTGAGTGAAAAATGACACAACATGTTCAAAAAACCAACAGAAGAATTCAGCACAATTATAGCATTCATACAGGTATGAACCCGAAATGGTCCAAATGTCAATTCTGATTTACGTCTGTACAAAGGAGAACAGATTCTGACTCCTGAGGAAACATCTATTTTATCATGCCTTTGATACATAAAGGTATTCTGCCTTTGCCCATTTTGGGTAGAGAAAAATATTTTGTGTATTTCTTCTCTCCTTGCTTATGAACGATTTGTGAGTTAAGCCTTCAAGATTTCCTCATCTCACTCAAAACCAAAAGAAGAGAAATTCATAAGTGTGACTTGACTTATACTTTAAATCATTCTCAAGGTCACTCTAGCAGAAATCTAGTAAAATAAAAAGCACAAACCAACAAGAAAAATTAGAATTACAGAGCCTGATCCAGTACTTAGCAGTCAATGGATATCTGCACTGGTTACAGTGGCCATTTGATCAGGCTCATTCTCACTAGCATAGTTCAATTTTGGGCTTACATTACATGTAAAGATTCATCATGTTGTTGAAGACAATAATCTTGATGCTGTTATAATGCCTTGACTGTACCCCTGTGTTTTTATCTAGTTCACTGACTTCTGAGTTGGAAGGGATCAGCACTTCCCACTGACTTGCTTGTATGAATTCTTTCAAAGCCTCCACCCTTACCACTGTTGGAAGCCTAATGGTACATTCATTTAAAACCCAAAACCCAAAACAAGCAGTCCTTGAATATGAATGACAGATAACTCAAATATTTTCTATTAAATACATATAAATCAAATACACTTAACTTTGCAAATTGAGTTTGCTTCCCAGATTGAGTTCACATGTTCAAAGTACAAGTCCATAGGATGAATATATCCTTCTAAAACATACGTTATACAATGGCACACCGTGTCCTAGGCTGCATCAAGAGAAGCATTGCCAGCAGGGCAAGGGAGGGGATTCTGCCCCTTTACTCTGCTCTCATCAGACCCCACCTGGAGTACTGTGTGCAGTTCTGGAGCCCCCAACATTAGAAGGACATCAAACTGTTGAAGCAAGTCCAGAGGAGGCACAGAGATGATCAGAAGACTGGAGCAGCTCTGCTATGAGGGCAGCCTATAAGAGCTGGGGCTCTTCAGCCTGAAGAGAAGAATTCCAGGAGACCTTGGAGTGGCCTTCCAGTACCTGAAAGGGGCCTACAGGAAGGCTGGGGAAGGACTATTTACAAGGTCTTGTAATGACAGGATGAGGAGGAATGGGTTTAAAGTGGCAGAGGGGAGATTGAAACTGGATGTTAGGAGGATGTTCTTTGCAGTGAGGGTGGTGAGACACTGGCACAGTTTGCCCAAGGAGGTTGTGGCTGCTCCCTCCCTGGAGGTGTTCAAGGCCAGTTTGGATGAGGCCTTGAGCGACCTGATCTAGTGGGAGGTGTCCCTGCCTGTGGCAAGGGGTTGGAATTGGATTGTCTTAAAGTCCCTCTCAACCTAAACCATTCTATGATTCCATGATTTCACATGTGTATTGCTACACACATAGACCTGTAGCTGCCTAAACCCACAGACAGAAACATATATAAGGCACTTGTGTCAGTTTGGGAATAGCAGATTGCAGCTAGTCCCAGAGAATAGTACTTATATAGAAACAAGTAGCACAACCTCCATACATGATTTTACCATTTCACTCTTAGTCAAAGGAAGGAATTATCCACAAAGATTAGAAAATCACCACTCCCTTAATAAAGATGCCATCTAAAGCCTCATGGGATGCACAAAAGGAGAAGCAAACCAAGTTATATCAGCCATGATAGAAATATTCCTACATCTGAGGCCTGAGAAGAAGAAATCTGTGTCAACCTACTTTTCTAAGCAAAAGGTCTGTGGTAAACCTGGAAGTATACTGTGAGCCTAATAACACTGATTTTTTTTTTCTCATTCATTTAAAAATTGCTCTGAAGAGAAATTCCCATAAATGCAAACCTCCAGAAGCCATCTTTTAGAAGTTTGAAAACTGTCTCCTTAGCTGCCAAGCAGTAGAAACAATTGATGATATTTTCACAGATGTGGTCCCTCGTATTTGAAAACCAAACACAGGACTTGTAAAAATGTTTCTCAGGTCAAACACAGATGCACACAGATGCACAGCATACTTTCAGGTAAACCTGGAAGTACACTGTGAGCCTAATAACATTAATTTTTTCTCACTCATTTAAAAATTGCTCTGAAGAGAAATTCCCATAAATGCAAATCTCCAGAAGCCATCTTTTAAAAGTTTGAAAACTGACTCCTTAGTTGCCAAGCAGTAGAAACAATTGATGATATTTTCACAGATGTGTTCCCTCATATTTGAAAACCAAACACAGGACTTGTAAAAATGTTTCTCAGGTCAAACACAGATTCACTATCTTGTTTCATTTACATGTACATACATATATATAGAGGGGGTGGAGGGGGGGGCAGAGAGACAGAGATGCATTTTTATACATATATATATATATATATATATATACACACACAGAGAATCACAGAATCACAGTTTCCTAGATTGGGAAAGACCTTCAAGATCATCGAGTCCAATCATTAGTTTCACACTGACAAGTCCTTGACTAAACCAAATCCCTCAGCACAACATCTAATCACTACGAATCGCTATGGTTGGAAAGGACCACCAGGATCATCCAGTCCAACCTTCATCCCAGCATCCCAATGCCACGTCCCCTCTTTTTTTTAAACACCTCCAGTGATGGCGATTCCACCACCTCCCTGGGTAGCCCACTCCAGTGCCTGACCACCTGCTCATATACTTCTGTGGTAGTTTGGGGTGGAGGGCAGGTTCCCTTAGGAAGACCACAGAGGTAAAATCCTGCCCCAGGGGATGGAACTGGTTGTCCCAGGATATTGTAACATTGTTATTCTATTCTGCTTTCTGCTGTCATAGCTTATGTAAGACAGTACCTGGCTGATCTCACTCTCTTCTCCTCCCTGCCTCTCCTCCCTTCACTTCTCTCTCCGGGCAGAGTGCTGGTCCCTGCTTCCCTCATGCTCTGTGTGTGTGTGTGGGAGGTGGCTCCTGGCTGGCAGGGAATTTTGAGCTGCGTCATGCGGCCTGCTGAGGCCTTGTAGGCCCAAGCTGAGGAGGGCAGTTTCGGCCTGCTCTCAGGCCTGCTGAGGGTGGAAGGAGTGGAGGATTCCAGAAGGTTTTAGTCTGATGGACTTGGCCTACTTTGTGAATGTATTGATTCTACCTGCTTGCCTTTTGTATATAGAATCATAGAATGGTTTAGGTTGAAAAGGACCTCAAAGCTCATCCAGTTCCAACCCCCCTGTGCCATAGGCAGGGACACCTCCCACTAGATCAGGATGCTCAAGACCTCATCCAGCCTGGCCTTGAACACCTCCAGGGAGGGAGCAGCCACA
>VWZI01021435.1:110798-121072 GCA_013396835.1 Psilopogon haemacephalus | reverse complement strand
ACATCCCGTTCAAATCTCCCCTCTGCCAATTTGAACCCATTCCCCCTCGTCCTGTCATTACAAGACCTTGTAAATAGTCCCTCCCCAGCCTTCCTGTAGGCCCCCTTCAGATACTGGAAGGTCTTCTCGAAGCCTTCTCTTCTCCAGGCTAAAAAGTCCCAATTCCTTCAGCCTGTCCTCATAGCAGAGCTGCTCCAGTCCTCTGATCATTTTCATGGCCCTCCTCTGGACTCTCTCCAGCAGTTCCATATCCTTTTTGTGTACCAGAAAATAGAATCTGCCTTTAAACTTCCAACCAGTGTGCAGTATCTTCATTTTTATCCCCAACAGGAGTAAATATCATTTCTGTCCTCTAGTCCCAGGTAACTCATGGCCCTAAACTGGGACAACCTATGTATATTTTTTATATACGTGCAATGAACATCCTGGCTGCTTCCTTTAACTCTTTTTGTAGGCCACACTGCAGGACAGTCTTTTCCAAATGCTTACCTTTTATTTTCTCCAAATTAATACAAATACAATCTTAGCACTTCACACTCTGCATACCGAATGCCGTTCCACAATGGATGTTGAGTTCTACTGGTAGCTTTGTACCATTCCATAGATTTTCACAAGTTATGTGCTAACAGCCTTCTGTCTCTCCTCCTGCTAACTAGAGATTAAAAAGATTCCTCCAGTTGTTGGAGCAAGTCCAGAGGAAGGCTATGAAGATGATCAGAGGGCTGGAGCAGCTCTGCTATGAGGACAGGCTGAGAGAGTTGGGGCTCTGAAGCCTGGAGAAGAGAAGGCTTCAAGGAGGTCTTATAGTAGCATTCCAGTATCTGCAAGGGGCCTACAGGAAGGCTGGGGAGGGACTATTGACAAAGTCTTTTCACTGAGCCTACTATTTTCACTATTTATGTCAATGAAAGTGACTTCCAAGCAAGTAGGGAATTTGAGGGTAAATCAGTTAATCAGGTTTTCACTGCAGTCCTCTGACTACTGCAGAGTCAGTAACTTATAGAATCATAGAATGTCAGGGTTAGAAAGGACCACAAGAATTATCTAGTTCCAACCCCCCCTAGCATGGCTGGGGACACCCTACCCTAGATTAGGCTGGGCAGAGCCTCATCCAGCCTTGCCTTAAACACCTCCAGGGAAGTGGCCCCAACCACTCCCCTGGGCAACCCATTTCATGGCCTCACCACTCTCATGGTGAAGAACTTCCTCCTCACATCCGATCTGAATCTCCTCACCTCCTCTGCTTCTGGTAGAACTAGGTGGACAGCAGCTCCTTACACCATTACAGCAAGCCTCATCACATGTAATTTATCAGCACCCAAGTCACTGCTCCACATTAGTCTTACACAGTAATAACTCATGAGGGGTAATAAAAAGCCAAACAAGCATCTGTTGGAATGCTTATTGAAACCCTAAACTATGAAGCACACCAAAATATGTTCCTACTCATCTTCTACCAGCCAGTATCAGCAGTTATTGTCACATTTAAATATTTTTCCAGCCTTCAGGGCAAGGATATTTGCCTTACGCTAGCCAGTGAGCATGCTGCAGATAAGCAATTCACTTTACTGAAGTTAGCTTTCTAAACAAGGTACTGAGTAGTCTTCCATGTTTGCCTTGATGATAATTTGGGGGGATGTTGTTCATTATGCCTGTGTGTCTTTCCTTCACCCAAAGAAGGGATATCTAGGTTCATATTTTGTCCTGGATGCTAGCAATCTACAGGAACTGCTGTTATTACCAGAGTCACTCTCTATATGTTGGCAATTACATATGTTTTCCTTCTTTCCACTATATAAATTTCCTTTTCCCTAATAAAGTGTGGAAGGTTTCCCAAAGAGTTTAATAACCCAGAATCACTGAAGTGTAGCTGTTAAAACAAGCTAAACCGGTTTAACTTCTGAGCTGTCAGACTTCATTTGAAATGACGAGATACGACCACTGTTTTCATGTGAATTGCTAAAATTAGGTCATTTCCAAAGATATGCAATAAATACACGAATTGTCAAAGTTCAGGGAGGGTTTTGTTCTGAATTTGCTTTTTTTAAATGAAATGAAATGGCAACAAATAGTTTATTAAAACACTCTTTTTAAAAGTTAGCACAGTTAAACACACTAACAACCCATGAAGAGCAGTGCTGCTATAATTTTGAAAATATCATTTTTCAAAAGGTATTTTAACAACAAATTTTGTTAAAGATATCCAGTTCTTTTTTTTTTCTTCAGGCAGCAAAAGCAAATGCATATGGCACGAAAATCTGTTAAAACATAGTACTTTACACCTTTGTTTGTACCTGCTCCAAATATATTTGTCTATAAATTAACCGCACATGGTTGGTTTTCACATTGGCTTATTTTATCCATGTGTTCAAGAAATTTAATACATCATTTGTGTTCTATCAATTATAGTTCTATTCATCAGACAGCCAGAGGAAGGGTGTCAACATACCTACGTATTTTTATGGTTTTATATGCACCTTATGCTTAAGGCATCGACCATATAAAAAAAGCTGAAAAAGTAACCCTGAACCTCTACCACATCTCTGAAGAGCTGAACTCTTAAAATGCCAAAGTATCAGCCTCAAAAAGTGATGTCATGATAAGGTATTTTTAGTCTCATTTTGCAGACAGAACTCAGCTAAGGTTTTAGTGGTCTACAGAATAGGCTTTCTAGTAAGATTCACACAGTCTCATGCTTTTGATCTCAAAGGCAGGTACTGTGCCTTGGCCTGTGCTCTAGCACTATGTTACACATTCAATCTCTCCAGTAACACTATACATGCAGCAGTTAAATGCTGTTTCTGGGAGCATTTTCCCCAAGGAAATCCACAAATCTCGGATCAGAGCCCAGGTATTCTCAATACAGAATATGCTCTAAACACATCTCAAGCCTGCCTCCGGCTCCTGAGAGCCAGGGTCCCTATTTAAGAAAGGTTGTATCACAGAACGCTCCAGGTTCCCTGCCAACTCCTTCACCAGACACTTCCATCCGAAGCGGGACGGATGTTTATTACATGTGGGCTGGGTCATCTCACCCCTCTCTTAATTTTAGTGTATGTGAAATTTGCCATATGGACAGCTTGGAAGACTGAAGTCCTTCGCTTATGTGCAAGAGTAGCTGAGCACAATTCTCATCGCTGTGACTTTAATGCATCTCACCCCTTCATGTAATTTTTTAGGAAGATGGAGAAGCTGAGCTTGATCACCAAGCTGGTTCCCAGCTCCTGCAGACCACACAATCCTTTTCACAGGCTAACCTAAAAAGAAGGTAAAACTACCTGGCTTGGGCATATATTTATCTTCTCTCTATTTCTCTCATTGTTCTTATTCTCAGGTTCTTTTGAGAACTACTTTTCCAAAAGTTAGAAGACTTGTTCTTAATTAAGCCTTGTGCTATTGCACCAATAATATTCTTGGTGTCATGGATAAGCAAGAGAATCATATTCTTCTTTGTAGTCTCTCTTTGCACTGGAAGCTTCAGCTTTCACAGGTCTAGTTAGTACAACTTGCTTGGTAGTCAGCCTAGAACCAGAAACCTCTTTTCATATCACCCCTGCTATTCTATCAGCCTGCTGTGGATTCAGAACAAATTGAGACCAAGTCTGTCTCTTCACCTGGTACAAGGATGGATAGTGCACTTACTTAAATATGTGATATATATGGGAAAAGGTTAATGCCACAACCCTGCAAAAATTTGCCACTTCATTTCAGGAGTATAAATAATTCCATTACATTCAAATTACTCAGCCCATTGAATTCCATGCGCCTATGCCCATGACTAAGTCATAAAGGCACGGGACTGTGAGTGCAGAAATTATCCATCACCCAATTTGGTGGGTCCTCACATAAATCAGATAGGCAAAACCCTCACACTTGTGTTTGCAGAGTGCAGAAATCTTGCAAACTGGGCATCTTAAGATACGAAAAGAGGGAAGAAGAGCCAAGTATCTCAGGGACTATGGAGAGTTTGGAACCACAGCCTCAACTGTTTGCTTTGTCACTTTTTCAGAAAAAAATATATGGAATAAGCAAAACTCAATAGATCTTCTTGGTACACCATGTAGGATAGGATGTGTATTCCAAGTGTTAAATCTGTAAGCACTACCTAGACGGTGGAAGTACTGCTTTTCACTTTCTTTTTTCAAAGTTTAACTATATTACAGGAAATATTTGGCTAAGGTGTAGCTATTCATCATGATATCTACATTAACAGCATAATCAGAGATGTTTCTGCCAATTTTTCATTTAAACCTGGCTTTTACTTTCAGAATGTAATTATATCACCTCATTTCATTTATGTTATAAAAAGAAATTACATCTTTTAATTTTCTTTCACTGAAAGAAAAGCTTCTCCTTTAAAAACCTATGTTGTAGTGGGAAAAATATTTAGAGCTTACGATCAGCAATTTCTCTAAAGAGGAAGATTTAGGGAAAAAATGGCTCTAAAAGTAATTTCAGCAGCAAAGTAGATTAAATATCCACCATATTAGTCACAGAGTATTAGATGGAATTGGATTGACTGGGAAAAGGTCAAAGAGTTGCTGAAGGTTTTAGCCCACCAGAGGAGCAATAAAATTCAACCATACTTAAAGTCATTAGCTTTAAACCCTTTGATACTAGATCCAAACCTTCAGTGCTCACAGAACGAACCTCCAAGCACCATGCCAAGCCAAAAGGAAACCCTTTAAGACATCTGCATTTCACGGAAACCTTTAAGTGAAGTAGAGGAGTGAAGATAGAAGAACATGCACATGCAAGGGAGACTAGGACACAAATAGAAGGGAAAGGAAAGCGCCGACTTTAAAGAAAGTTAATATACAAAATAGCTGCATGTTCACTTTAACAAGTTCTAGTGGAGCCTGTAGTTCATTTTTTGGGTAGGCCAGCCACCAGTTCCTGCACACTTTCTCCAGTTTGCTTCCTTGCTCACAGCCCCACTGTTCATTTCTCCCTTCCTTTCCTCAGGATGACAAGGCACGCTTCACCTCAAAGCAGGGCTGCATTCGCCGAGCAAGTGCGGCACCAACACGAGACAATCAGAGATCTGAATTGTATGACATGATAAAGGAGAAGATGCTACGTGCTGACAGCAAGGCAAGGAGGAAATCTAAAAACTCAGAAGTCATCTAACACAGAGACAATCCAAAAGAAAGAGCAAAAAAGGCAGAGGAGTAATTAAAACCCCTGAAGACAGTGATGGGTCTCAAGTTTTTGAACTGGTTCCCTATTTGATAGAAAGGATGGTTTCCACCCGAGAGAAGAGAGATAAAAGAGAGATTTTACTGTAACTAATAACCAACTGACATATTTCTGTTGGTTTTGTACATTTTTTCCACTCGTTTTGAAATGACAAGTATAATTAAAGTTGTTAAATACATCGAGAGACTTGTCAGTCAGCTAAAATATCAACTCTTATAAATTCACCACAATAAGTACTGCATGCAGCACAATGCAGAAGAAATTAATCTCTCAGTAGAAAGATTTAGCCATTTGATGAATCTATTGAAAGATAAAATTTTAAAATCCCAGATTCTCTATTTCCTGGGACAAGATCTGCTTGTGTACATAAAATGTATGTGTTGGAATCATAGAATCAGTCAGCGTTGGAAGGGACCACAAGGATCATCTAGTTCCAATTCCCCTGACATGGGCAGGGACACCCTACCCTAGATTAGGCTGCCCACAGCCCCATCCAACCTGGCCTTAAACATCTCCAGGGTTAGGGCCCCAACCACCTCCTTGGGCAACCCATTCCAGGCTCTCACCACTCTCACGGTGAAGAACTTCCTCCCTATGTCCAGTCTGAATCTCCCCACCTCCAGCTTTGCCCCATTCCCCCTAGTCCTGTCACTACCTGAGAGCCTAAAAAGTCTCTCCCTTCTATAGTATAACAAAAGAAAAATTCTCAGAAATAATTTTGTTGCCTGTTCTGAAGTGTTTGAGGGTTTCATTTTTATGTGTGTCCTTCACAGGACTTTTTCACAGGTATTTCTTTTATTTTATGCTTCATGAAAAATAAAGAGGATGCTCCAGACAGCAACAAGTTCCAAAGGACAAAAATTTTAACTGTATAACTTACTTCTGAAGGGCACAGCTGAATTAGAAGGACCAAACTAAAGCTCCAACCAAGTTACACAGGACCTAAGTGACATTTAAGCCTTGTGTTTACTATGTTTGTGGAATAATTTTAACCCAAACACAAATACTTACTTGTGTTGACCGATAGCCTTCTCAAATCATTCTTTTTTTTTTTAATTTTTTTTTAAAAAGAAGCCAAACTTTCAAAATGTGACTTCAGCACTCATCTAATCCACGTATGGTAACAGATATAAAGCGATTCAAAAGGCCAAAAGCCAGTGGAGAAGTGCCCAAGCAAACATGTGAAGCACTTCAGAAACACCACTGTAGGGAATAATCTAGCCTCAAAGCCAGGAAAACTTTCTTCTTCAGTATTTAATAAGAAACAGCATCTCAAAGAAGCCATCATCATTCTCCATCACCAAAGTGTGCATTTCTGATAAAGCAGTAGATTAAGCTGGTTTAAGTTAGTGAGCAACCTGAGTGTATAGTGAAGTCCTCCGAAACAGCCTCCTCCCTAAGCAGAACATGGACCTTCTCTGCACATCGCATCTCTGAGAATTTTCTGCTGTTCTGCTTCTGACAGCCCTGAGGGAGCTGAGAGCACTTAGCTCTAGATGGCAGTGCAAGGCCATGAGGGGCAGCAGGTCCTTCCCCTTTCCTCTTCAGCCACTCATGTGGGCACCATAGCCTAAAAGAGGTTGAGGGGAGAAAGGGGGAAACTCTCAAGGAAACAAAAACCAAAAGGAAAAAAAAAACCACAAACTTATTTCCTATGATTCGTGACATTGTGTTCAAACCTCATCTAAGCACACTGCAGTCAGTCCTCCAATTGGTGTGTGAATGTAATCAGAGAGGACCAAAATAAGAACCCAAACCAAAACATATGAAGTTTTGGCTCAGCCACTAATGCACATGTTTGCGAGCAAAGTCAGTGTGAAAGCAGAATAACTTCCAGCTTGTCAGCTCCAGCAAGTGATTCCCTTCGAGGCTGAACTCCTCCAACTCCTTCTGGGGCAAGATAACTGTGAGCTTAGAATCAACCCTGTCTAAATCAGCACAACTGGTGCTCCAGGACATCAGTTGCATTCCCGTGGTGAAAATTAAGAGGCCCTGATGATAAAAGGAGTTTTAATTCTTGACTGGAACTAAAAAAAGGAAAGAAAAAAAGGTTCATAAAAGGCTAGTTTGCACTGACATTTTTGCATCCCCAGCAGTTCTAGCAGAATTTTTGTTGTTAGTTTTGTAGATGATCAGATGAGAACCAGAGCAGCTTCTCCCCTCCTGCTAGTGGAAGGTCAGTCCTCAAAGCAGCTCACTCTTGGTTGTTGTTTAAACCTTGACAACACCACTGGGATTGTCAGAAATAAGTGAAGGCTTGTGCACAGAGAATACCTGACCACATAGAGCTGGGCTGGGATCTCCTCTACAAGACAGATCACTTCAAAAAGCAAGACAGTTTCTTTTGCACTCTATAAAGTAAGTCTAGAGACTTGACAAATTTTCTTTTCCCTGATGGAACCTACTGCTTTAAACAGGGGTTTTTTTTTATGAGTAGGTATTCATGTGGTAATAGAGTAAAACATGCACAAAAAAATATTAGTATCTGAGGATGCTCTTAAAAGAGTATCTCCAAGGCTGTTGTTACATGCAAGGTAGAACACACTATTGTGCCAAAGTGGTTCCTGCGTTTCATAATTTAAATCAGAAATGGAAGAATGAAGCTTGAGTGATTGATTCCTTTTCAGGGATGGTGATTGAAAGAATAGTTGACATTTCATAGTTTTTTTTTTTTTAGTGCCTAATATAGTCTGTTTTCAATCTCTGAAGGCTTATTTTTCTTTCTAAAGATGGCGTGGGGCCTGGGGGACCCACTTAAAGTTTCTTGCTATACTTGGCCAAGAAACACAAAGTGTTGGTGAAGTATAAACACAGAGCCCTTTTTCTTTGACCCATTCTGCAGTGTGATGGGATAGTGTTGTTAGTTTATGTGAGAGAAAATAGCATAGGCTTTCTGAAAAAAAAAAAAAAAAGAAAAAAAAAGAAAGGGGGGAAAAAAAAAGTGGAATTGGATTAAGGCCTTTGTGCAAGCCTCAATGCTGAGGGGAATTAGCAATAGTTGTAGGCACTTAAAGGAGCTCTCATGCTGAAGCTTATCCCAGATTTTACACAATAAACATTTGAATATCAACAGTGTTTTGCAACTTGCAGCACTAATGTATAAACTTCTTCCTTTTGAAACTCCCAAATCCCTCCAAACGTTCGCAATACCCTCTACATAAACATGTAGGGCCTAGAGTGGAAAACACCCAGGCAGGGATGTAAGTTTGGGTTGGGTTTTCTTTATTGATTTTTTTTTTTATCCCAGAATCTAAAATGGTCTAGTACCCATCAGCTCATTTAAGCACTTCAGACATTCTGTATTTTAATCTCTTTTTTTTCTTCTTCTTCTTCTGCCTTACTTTTCATTTTTTAAACATGCAGATGTCAATTAGACAAGAGCTCGCTTTGGGTATCCTAACCTTGCATATTTCATGCAGTAATAGAAAGGCACTAAAAAGCCTTTGAATTGACTCCTTAAAACGGTGATCTATCCTTCTTATCGATATGTTCATGGCACGCTTTTTTGGGGAGCTCAGCTCGTGAGATTAAACCATGTTATATCATCAGCACCTGGAACAGGCACTTGGTTCCCTACCCCTTAAAACCATCTTCAGATGAGCAGGACCCAGAATAACCTAACTAGTGAAAGCTGGACTCCTTGCTCTTAGAGCTCTACTAACAGCCATGGAATTGGTGTCATTAGCTTTAAGTCAAGCCTGGCAGCTAATGACGGAGTGGGAGTTTTGTAACATTAGGTGTATCAAATTCACCCTGACATAGTTGGGAAGAGAATCCATCTCTTCCAGTTAGCCATCAGCTAGATTTGCAGGCAACATGACATTTCTACCAGCTTTTCTAGATACAACTTCATTTTGGCATCCTCTTTAAAGGATGATTGTCAATTCAAGAACAGATTATTTCCACGTACAAGCCCAAAGTAAATCTTTTCAATACAGTATGTAATTATAAAATATTTCCCCTCTCCCCCTCCCCAATTTCCTTTTTAACTCATGTTAGGCAGAGATGTATGTAATCAATTTTACAGCTTTGGATGTGTAGCTGTCCGCTAAAAGATCAAACAAAGAAATAAGCCCATGATGAAATAGCAGGGTGGGAAAAAACTTGGAGATCATTTTTTTGTTAGTGTTTGTTTTGTGCTTGAAAGGACTGTGATAAGAAACTCATTGCATTAAGAAAAAATGAAGACATTACTGCCCTGTCCAGTTCTGAAGCATGTTGAAGCAGTTTGCCTATTGAATTTGATACAATGATGTATAGATGAATAAAGTTATCTCTAGGATTGAATGGGACAGTGTCAGTGGGAGGGTAAAAAGGGAGGAACTTGGAATCTGAAAAGAATACTTTCCCCCCCTCCCTCTTTTTAAGAACTTGAAGGTCAGGGTCCAGCTGCCGTAAAAGGCTAGAGGACAAACAAAATGCTGCACAGGCCCAAATAAAGACAACTATAGACACATTGCAGAGGTTTCCTGCTTCAAGTAGCTATTATATTAACCTACACTTTAGGCAAAGAGCATTTTAGGTTTCACACTGATGAAAACATAAGATGAGCAGAAGCATCAGTAAAAGTTGCATCTTTAATGAAACAGATGAAACAGGCCAGCAAAGGTAGGAAACTATTTTTTTCAAAGAGGAAATTATATTGCTTCCAGTTTACTTGAAAGCCTAATTATTTTGACTGAGATAAGCCACTAAACTTTGCTTTTCTCCTCTTTACAACCAGCTAGTAGCTATTCTGATAGATGGGTTGCCTGGCTCCTTGCAAGGCCTATATATCCTACACAGCAAGAAATATACAGTCTTGAGATTTGAGTTAATACATGGAAAATATATACTTTAACTCATTGTTCATTCATCCGTGTTTATTAACTGTTAAGATTCTGATAATATATCATTCTCATCATGCTCTGGGAAATGAGGGGAAGAATCTTTGTTGAAGTGGTCAGAAGGGTTAATATTCACTGATGAGAGGCAAGAAGCTGCATTAAAAGATGAAATTGAGTTGCATTTTGTCATTCATTCTCGGTGCTGTTTATTGCTGTCTTGTAATTAGCCCAAGTTTAAATGTCTCCCTA
>VWZI01021435.1:76422-110792 GCA_013396835.1 Psilopogon haemacephalus | reverse complement strand
TTTTTTTTTTTTTTTTTTTTTTTTTTTTTTTTTTTTTTAAGAAAAAGACTAAAACCTACTTGCCTGTCCTGTTCAGCAGGGGGGAGGAAAGGGGCTGGATAGCTTTGTCTGAGTTTGCTTGGCTTTTTTAAAACAAAAGAAACAGCAGAGTTAGAATGGTCTCATTTTAATGCACGTAATAATAGAAGTAGTAACTTCAGATCATTGCTATAAAAGCCAACCCAACTCACAGAATTTCTGTCTTCCCAATGCCAGTTGTTTTTAACTTAGTCAGTGACATAAAACTGCCAAAAAAAAATCATTCCAAATAATGTAACAGCTTGATTTAGCATATGCCTTTTGCTAGAACGACCTTAAGGGGAATAAATCTAGGTTCTACTGATGCCACAATCTTTACAAGTTAACTTTCAGACTAAAGTGGATATTTAAAACTAGAAGTTGGCAGAAAGGCAAAGGCAGAAACCAGAGCAGTCATCTGCGATAAAAGAATATTTTTCATTTCCTGACAAAAATGGTTTAAAAACCAAAAGCTGGAAGTAAAGGTCAAAGTATAACATGAAAAAGAGATGCAACAGTTAAATTTTTAAAACACTGTTTCCAGGCTTATGTGAGTTGCAGATCATTAACTGAATGTATTGTCTGGTGGGCATAAATGATAGACTTCATTTGGAAGTTTTTCTTTTGTCTGCAGTCAAACTTTTGAGTTCGATCCAATCCATATAGATCATTCTAGGGATTAATCGGGTGGTTTAAATGGTTTAGCCAAAGGTTGGTCCAGCTTTATATTAATGACAGCTGATTTGTGTTACTTTCCACTGAGATTTTTTTTTTTTTTTATGACCCCTCCTACATATTGCATCTTGCAATTAGACTGTTGACAACTCTATTATGCTGACAGCAGAGGTAGTGCTACACAGGGAATTATCCAGCATGTTCTGCTGTAAATGTTACTCACAGATGTCTTAAGAGATGGTAGTTTGTCCCATGTGTTCGTATCTATGCTGCAGAGCATCTCGAGTTGCAGGATTGGTGACATGCTGAGTCTAATGCAACTCTTACCAACAACTTTCTGAGATTAGGAGCCTGTCAGGATGATGTCAATGGAGGTTTAAGAAGTGCTTTCTGAAGTTGTTCTGAGTTAATAATTAATGGGTATCTCCCTTTGATTGTTCCTTTATATTTGGATGCAGCTGGCTGGAAAGAACCACAAAGGGGATCTGATTTTATTTGTCATTAATTTTGACTTTACTTAGCAAATGATCATGTGTCCCAATCATCACAGCTTCACTAATCTGGCTGCATTATAATGTGAAGATGAAATCTTTGATTAACAAAACAGATTAATCAGTTTCTAGGGTGTTTCGGGCAAGATGCATGAACATACATCTCCTCCCAAGTAGTTTTACAGTACATACATTGAAATGTGTTAAGTGTTAAAAGCTGTTGAGTAATCAGAACGAGGGTTTTGATGTATGTTCATCTTGCACAAATGAGTGTTTTGCCAGCTAAACCGGAATCAGTTTGCCTGAGCATATGAGGCGAAGTCTTGGCATTTTATACTGGAAAATATGGGTTTAGAGTTCAAACCCATATTTTATGCTCAAAAGTCAGCTTTACAAGTTCAGTTGTCTGAATTACTTTCTAATACTACTATTTTGCTATGATAATGTCCACAGATGATAAATGCTGCCTAGATATATGCCAAGACTGTGCCTTAAGTAATTGTTATTTTATATTGATTTATTTTCTAGCACTTGAAATATATGCCTACATATCTACACATTCCAACTCAGGCAGAAGAGTAAAATCATACATCTACAGCCTTCATTTATTTAGAAGGAAAAATGCTTGAAGATTCAGCCCTTTATGACATCTCCATTCTGGCACATAAATGTACTTAAATCATTTTGTAAAATACTTTTGGCAGATTGACTTCTTCTATTAAAATTGCTTCATAAAAGAAATTAGGGATACTGAATCATGAAACTTGAAAAAGAAAGATTGAAAAGCACAGTATTATGGATACTCAGAGTTTCTGTCACTGCCTGAATGTTTGCATCTACAAATCAGTAATAGGTTAATGGTTTAACTCAAAATATCCTTAATTTTAAAATTAAATCTTTGCAGTTCAGGTGAGGAAAAGAAATCTGTGCAGGAGATGCATTCAAACTGTTTTCCTAGCAGAAAACAAACAGCTAAATATATTTTTACTATTCAGAAATAAAGAATCGAAGCCAAATGTAGTAGTTAAATAACAAGTCTCTTACTATCCTGGGTGATCCACCCAGCCCAGATGAAATCTTATTTAGACAGAACATTTTACTAGTCAGATAATGGACAAGCAGAGGGTTTACATTTATTTTACTGATTTTTTAGAAAGCAAACATTTCTATATGGTGTGAATTAACCAAATTATTTCTTTTCTAGTTATTAGCCGTTTTCTATCCTGTGAGTCAAGTTTCGAGTTCATAACACACACAGACTGCAAACTTTTCCCAGAACACCAGGAAATAAAATTACAAACAACTGTTGCTGTCTATTTAGACCCTGCAGAAGGTTCCTGTAGATGCAATAAATATACATTCTGGTCCTAAGTTTGTAATGCAGTGTGTAGAATCAGTTAAGGTAGGGGTATCACTTGTTAGCAACTTGGAAAAGCTTCAGTGTCAACAGGGATACGGCTCCCCACCAACCCATGTGCATCGCAAATATATCTGAGTGTTGGAACACATTTGTGAACTCTGAAGGACACCTTTCAGAGTTAAGAAAAGCTTGACCATCATGCCACAGTTCTCAGTGATCATCCATAATTGAAGAGAGCTTCTCTTACTCTCTCCCCTGCTTCCCCAACCCAGCTTAAAAATTTGTTTTAAAAAGTTGACAGGTGTCAGCAGGGAAGCTGAAGGTACAGCGAGGTCCTCAGATTAATTTTTTTCCCCTGACATCCTTACCTGTTTAAACAGATTAAAGCAGGGAAACATGCTGTTTCAGCCCTCCTAAACATTTTATTGCTCTTTGAGCTGGATTTTATACTTGTCAGTAATGTGCAAGTAGGATAAACTTACTAAATCGTGGTGAGGGAATTCTAACAGGTTTTGTTTCGCATAATAACAAATGAACACATACCTCTGTGTGTGTTTGTATATGGAAATGTGTGTGTTTATCAATAAAACATACAAAATACATTGAAATGCACCCAAGCATAAGTCATTATCCTCCGCATTTTCTCTCCCATTTAAAAAAGAACAAAGATAACAGGGCATTGTAAGGACTTTTGTTAATGTGTACTTTGTAAAACTATCTGATTGAAATAGTATACTCTCCTGAGAAACTTTAAATCGTGTGTTCCAGAAAGCACTCACATTTTGAGATAACTACAGATAACACATTTTAAAAGGCAGCATTATGAAACTCAAGCCTATAGCATTTCTGTGCCCACTGCTAGACTGCGCAGCAGTGATTTGTCCCTGACTTGTTACTACCTCAGTTATGTTTTAAAGTTTTCTATTAAGGGAATATTTCAGTCTTTATCATAGTGTAACATTCAGCTTTAGCTCAGTGTTATGCTCTCAAATGCAAATAAAAATCACTGAAGAGACATTCCTGAATAAGCAATTCCAAGCAGTTGCAGAAGAAGCGCGTGTTGAGGGTGTCTGAATCTTCCCTTCATACTTTTCTGATCTAAATAATAAATATTTTGTGTATGTTTTACCAAAAAAAAAAAAATCATTGCAAATAAACATTTTAAATAAACACAGAGCTCAGAAAGCACATAACTAAATATAGGACTGTTCTAGTGCTTCTCCTAAAAAAAAATCAAATATCCCAACAGCAAAATATTTTAAATTATTTAAGCCTTCAACCGTTTAAGAACAAACACTCATATCCTAGGTATAAAATGCTGATCATCTGTTCCAGATGGAAAATATTTGGTTTCTGATAGAAAAAAATAACTTCTCAAGTGATTTTATATTTAAAAAAAAAAAAAAGGCAAAGGAATATTTCCTGCTGTGTTAGCTCTGTTTCACTGATGTGGTTAAACAGATCTTTAACATTCACCACTTCTTGAAGGTACATATAACCAGGCTGATGACAAGATATCTATGACATGGTAAATTGAGAAATAATTATTCTATTCTTTGATTTATTACATCAGTTGTGAAGCATCTAACTACAACTGAGCATTGCACCCTATGCATGTGAATACCTTTCTTCATGTTATTTGCCTTGTAATCTATTCAAATGGGTTAATTACTCATGGGTGTAAAGGCAACCAAAATTTGGACCTTAACTCTCCAGTTTACTCTTAAATCTTCATTAGCCTCTGTCTACAAGACTGTACCTGTGTAGTTAGGGAGCAAATCACACAGTTGCTCCAATGTAATTGTTTTAGATGTTTTGAGCTTGAAATAAAAGCTATGTTAATAAGAGCACAGCTGAAAGCTTTGCTTTCTATAGCATAAGATCCTTGTTTTCACTTGATGAAAATTATTAATACTTACACCAAAATTGTTTTGAAACCATTTATATGGAATACATACCTACCTCTTTGGTTAAACTCAGTGATCCATTAAGGCTTTTCTTGCTTTTTTCCAAGCTGTGAGCATACTGCGTATTTAAGTGTGTATAAGAGTGAAGGTGGGGGGTAGGTTTAGCTGAATAAAAGATTGCTTGATATCTTGAAGTCCTTTGAAGAGTTTTATAGGCTTATAAAGCCCAGTGTGAATGAATGACATTTTTTTCCCTCCCTTTACTTTTACACATGGAAGTTTGTTAACCTGCGCTGCAATTAGTGAATAATTATTAATTATACTAATTGCAGGTTTAATGAAAACCACATACTTTGCCAAAAAAAAAGAAAATAGTTAAGCTGAGGGCTGAAATTGTAGCTGCAGACAGGGATGCTACAATAAAAGCTGAAGGCACTACTTTCGCTTGGGGGGTTTTACCTACGTGTATAAATCTCTTTAAGAAAACAATAAAGCACCAAAACAACTTTTTACAAGAAAAATCCTCAGAGAATATGCACCAAATCAATTATTTCAGGTAACCTTTATATTTCTTAAGCCAGAGGAATAACCGTTCACTTTGTTTTAAAACCAGAAACCTACTGGATTCATTAGAATCCCTGTAGAGCACACAAAGCTCTCTCCATTTTCTTATTTAACTATCTACACAAAAGAAACAATAAATTCGAGTTATCCACTGCTAGAAATTAGAGCACTTTCTTCTGGCACAAAGAGTATTGCCTCCGTTATTTAAACCAGCAATCATACAGCAACACCAAAAACAAGTCAGGAAACTCAGCTCTAACTCCGTCATTCTGCCCCAAGCATCGTATTTCTCTTCGCAATCTTTTAAGCTCCAAATAGAAAAGAAGCCTGCGTTTGAAACCTCTCCCTTTTTAATGCCTATTTTTATCTGATATGCTCTGCAAATTTTAATCCTAAATAAACTTGGCGGAATCCTCCTACATTTTGTACTGCTTCTCCCTGGAAAGAGGCACTCTCAGGATGCATGTGAATGAGAAGCTGATTATTTACAACTTTTACATATAGGCACAGAATAAAACAAGAATGTTTTTTTACTACGTTGATCTGGTGCCAGATTTATCTTTAGACAAGTTACTCTCTATCATTAGTCCGTTATTTTAAAATCTTGCAGTGCCCACGTGCATAAAACTGCTCATTTCATAGCGCAGTTTGATATCACCTGAATATTCACTATCAAATATTATAGCTATAAAGCTATTCCTGCTTTTCCAAAAAAAACCTTTGCCTGTTGTTTTTTCTTGGTTTTCACACTGGCTTTCCATTGTTTCCTGCCTTTATTTAAGTGCGTGCTTTAAAGCAGTGAAAAATGTTTCTCCTCACATTATTATTACGCAGCAATAGAGACATATTTGCATAATGAAAAATAATTACATAGATAATATCAATAAGTATGATTAAAACCATCTCCTTTTTTTTTTTGGGGGTGGGGGGGAGGTCGAAAATGGGAAGATGTAACTAATATTTATAAATTACCTTTGTAAAATTAATAATCTTAAACAAGTTTGGTGGTTTTTTTTTTTAAATAACATGCAAAGCAGCCAACAACTCTCTGATTTTAGACCTCTTTTTCTAATATTGTTGTTGCATTTCCCACAATTAACTGGAAACTTAATCCATCAAAAGTACACACAATTAAATCAACTATAGGGAGATGAAATTACTTTTCATATTTCTCTTCCCATGCAGAGAGAGAATTCCAAAATTAAAGTAAATTAACTAGGTTATTGAAATCCACTTGCGGTCTTGATTTTGGACTTAAACAGTATTTTAGCAAATACTTAAACAGGCAATTACTGTTTATATAGTAAACAGAAAACTGCCTGCAGTTTGAGATGAGCTAGATTCACTGATATTGACGAGTAAATAACTGTTTGGAGCTGGAATCTTACTTAATTACTATAGTCAGGAACATCCATTACTGAGTGCAGCATACAGTTTATATTTAAGTGTAACATTACATATTTACATATTTGTTATTTGCCCATTTTTCCTAATAAGATAAAATAGAAAAGCTGAAAAATGTATAGAATATTTAATATGCTGCCACTAGAAAATACAGGTATTAATCACTTCAGCAGACTTTAAGACTCAATACCCCAGATATTTTCAAACAAAAGAAAGAAAAAAAACCATATTAATTCATCTCCAATCAAAATCTTTGTAACAGTCTCCCTGAATTAAGGAGGGCTCAGACCAGGACCACAGAATCTCTTTCCTCTTGATTTGAGCTTTCTCAAATTAAAGAACTATTGCAGTTTGATTTTCTGCCAATTGCACTTGAGTTTTCAGTGAACAGCTTTTTTTGTTTTCTTTTAAATTTACAGGAATTTTTTAAAAATTATTATTATTAACAGTGTTAGCTCTTGATAGTATTGCCTGAGCATCACTAAAATTAAACAGCATGAGAAGATGTGTTTGTTCCTAGGGCTGGAGTGTTACTTTTCATTGTGTATTAAGGTTCTGTGGGAAGAAATCACTGGGAGGCTGCCCTCATATAAACACCCTTCAGAGCAGTTTTGGGCACACCAAGGTTTCTTTCTCTCCTGTCCCTCTGCAGAAAAAATTGTGCCTACTTGAACCAGGGACTTTTCCCACAAGACACAGTAAGTACCAATCTGCACAGAGACCTCACCGCTGGCTTTGGCCGATGGTGCATCTCCCGCCAACTCAACAGCAGCACAGAAATAGTTCCAGCCAGGAAGACAAAGTAGAACCCCTCTGGACAAGCAGCTGCTGCACACATCACATAGGAGCTGTGACATGTAATAGCACACAGGTCAGCAAGACAGACTACAATAAAAGCAGACAGCTGAAAAACAGCCAGCAGCAACTTTTGGCATGGACCTGTCAAAGAACCACTTGCTGATGCTCTTTGGTGGATCCCAGCAAGCGTTGTGGCTTCTGCAAAACCCCATGCGTGTATTGGGTAGCACAGAGAACCCACCACAGGATCTCCAGCAGCACAGTGGGAACAAAGCAATCATGTGTTCTTACAAAATACAAGTTTACATGCAAGAGAAAAGAAGTGGCCCAGCTCTCCAGGAAATGCTGCACATGTCCATTTTCCACTTGAGATCCTTTAGCAACATGCAAGCCCTCTGCCTTGAAAGGGCACTACTTTTATAGCCAATCCACAGAAAACTCAGGCTTCATTTCTAACACAAAACACACTTTTGGGTCCTTTAGCTATGCAGTTACCCACGGCAGATCCTACAATGGGTCTCTCAGACCTAGACAAGAGAACTTGAAGAGCCCTAAATTCTATCTGCTCAAGAAAGGACCTCCTTACCACCTTTGCAAGGACAGCTGTGAGGGAAGCAACCCTACAGAGGCACTGCTCTATGAACAGTGAAAGTAAAGCAACAGTGGCTCTCCAGTCTGCTTTGAGGTTTGGGAGGTCCATTTTCCTTTCCAATTTGTCTTATATGATTTTACCACGTAGGAGGAACTGACAATCACTTAAAAATCACTTAAAAGTTTTTAATATTATAACATAATATAAAATTATATTATAACATAATATTTTTTTAAGTTTTGATATTATAGCATAACAATTGTCAACCACTGTGGGCTACTGAAGAGGCACATCAGCATCAGGTCACACCAAATCTTACTCGAGCCCTGCTCTTATCTGTATTCAGGTCTAACTCCTATGAAATCAATGGGAATTTGCTCTGGTAGGGAGTAGGGTTTGCTCAGTGGTAACTGAAGATAAAATATTTATTGCTTCACCACAGACCATTTCAAGGATTAGCTCTGATCATTCTTCCTCAAAACCAGAAAAAAAAACCCTCTCACATATCAAAATCAGGGATGGGCTGATGGGGATGTCGAGGCTCCTCTAACAGCACGGCACACTGGAAAATGGCAGCTTATTGTTCATATGCTTCAGAATCCACTTATTTCCATGAGTTCATTAGGATTACACAGGTGACTAATGTTTTCTGCCAAGTGTCTGTGATTGCACAAAATGCCATATTAGCAAAAGCCAAAACTGAAGTAGTTTGTCAAACCTCACACTAAATGCTGCTTCTTGGGCAACTGCTTTAACCTCCATATACCTGCACACTATGACTCAGTCTTTCAGTACATGATCACATACAAACCATCAGCCTCAGTGGCAGGAGCTCTAGAACATCAGAAGCAGCTAAGCCCACGAGATGGGACACACAAGACTGCCATAACTTCCCCCTCCCTGCTCACAACTGACACTGCACCAATACAAGCCTGCTCTCAGGTCTTGTTATTCTCAAGTTTCCAGGGGAAGGGAGGCATTTGTTCAATACTTAGGAATGCAAAAGCAGACTGCAAACACAGGTATCGTTACATCAAAGCCCACCTTTGAATTTTGGGTCATGCTCACCCATCCCAAACATTTTCTGATAGGATTTCTGCTGTCCTCCTTTCCATTTTTCTCCCTTCCCAAGAAAGAGCACAAAGGGTGACTCTAATCAGAGTCCACTTGTAATTTCTCCTAATACCACAAAAAAATCCAGAGGCAAATTTCTAAAATCCAGAGGCAAATCACTCAGGGAATTCTACCAGAAATATAAAATAAGAGCAGATGGAAAAAGAGAGGTCATGTGTGTGTCGGAGGTGTTTTACTTTTTCTTTCTCTCACCTTCTGCATTTCACAACACTGAGCAGCAGCATGTGCCAAGCCAGCTGCTGATCCCTGCAATACAGTGGACACCCATGACCCCAAGAGGCAGAATGGTACCAGCCACAACCCACAGCTCTGCACCTCCTCTGAGAGATGCTCTGCTGAACAGAGGCACTTCCTCCCACCGATGATGCCTTTGGTGCCTGTGACTGCAACTCCCCTGAAAGCTTCATGCCAACCATTTCCCCTCCCTCCAACTGACTTTCATGGGTTGGAATTTGCCGCCCTTTTCAAAAGGCAATGCCCAAAGGGATCTCACTAACCACTTTTGCCAGGAAAGCACCTTGGAAAAGTTAGAGCTGGCTATGTATTGCACTGCATGCACCTTATTTCAGTTGAGGACATGCAGACCTGGACAGAATACAAGTATCTCTCTGATTCATCCCTGATCCTAGCACAGAAGCTTGTATGCAACTTTACTCCTAGAAGTAATCCCAGCTACTTCAACAGAACTCTGCTGATGGAGGAGGAGGAGAAAAAGAAAAAAAAAAAAAAAAAAAAAACAAAAAAAACCACAACCCCAGGCAAATAAATTAGTCTCTGTTAAGCTTTAAAACTGTGCCGTTTCTTCCTTTCCATAATTGGCTGATTGATTCCTCTTTTGGAGTCTTTAGGAGAATTTTGTAGGCGAGGCACTTCTGTGGCAGGCAAAGTGACAGTGAGTCTCGGGTGGATTTCTGGACAACAGAATAATATTATATCATGGTGTCTGCTCGGTGCCCTCTCCATGCACAATAGCTCCGAGTGGCAGTGCATGGTAAGCGGATGAAGCGCTAAGAAGTGTATGATCTGATGAGCTTGGCTAAGCTGGGGGCGTCTCCTCTACTCGGCTAAATTAAAAACCTCCCTGCAATTTCAGTCCTAATCACCCCCTCTGATGCTGTAATTGATGATGGTCAGTTAACTCCTTCACTCCCAAGGCCATTTATCAGAACCTAGGGAGCTGTGCATTAGCCGGCTCTCCGGGACTTAAATCCATTGGATTTCGTGGGATTGTTTGGGAATTTTAGAAATTTCAAAGTGATATGAAGTCTACAGAGAGTCACAGCACAAAACATGGCAGGTCTTTGCTTACGTTAGATCCACAATGCCCTACTCCCAAGTGGCACAAGCTGTCTTTAAGGCTGGTTTGTGGAAAAATCTCTCCTGTTCAGTGGCACTGAGACATACATTGGCTTCTCTGTCACTCTCCTCCCTGTGGCTGGCACAGGCAAGGAGCCAGCAGCATTATTACAGCCTTGCACCTCCCAGCTGGCAAAATGGCCCTTTGCAGCCTTTACCAGTTGGTGCAAGCTGCTCTAACTTGTGTTGAGAAACCAAACCAGAAAAGAAAGTCCTATTTGCATTTTCAGCCTGATTCCAGACACAGCTCCTGTATGCTCTACATATAGGCATGCTGTTGGCTCTTGCACAACATGCTCCAAACTTAACAGAGGTGTGACTAGAGCTGTTAAAAGAATCCTGGAGCTCAATAATATCTTTCCAGTCCACCTCATATTTATGAAGTTTCTTTGGGAATTGTCTGTACAGTGCATTGTTCTTCTACGGCAGAATTCTTTAAGTCTGAATCGTACCAAGAGGGAAAGAAAAAAAATCTATAAGATGTGATATACATTCATACTCTGCTGAATAAGAGGCTTTTCAGCATTGGGAAATCTATAGCATGAATTATTCTAACTGATTTATAATAGACAGCAATGCCTTAAGGACTCTATTCTGACTATTTGTGCTTTCATGACAGGGTCGATGTATTAGCTGCATCATATTCAGTAACCAGAGCATCCAAAGCTTGTGCCCATACAGCTGTTTCAGAATTACAACCTACAGCTGCACTTTAGAAAAGGGCAAGAGCCTTCCTCTTTATTTTTAAGGCTGTATCTTGAAAGACTCAGCTTTCAATAGAATTTATATTTGCTATAGGTTCAGAATCAACATCCAGTTATTGATCTTGGATTTTTTAAAGTCTCCCCATGTCATATCAGAATGCCAGCCACTGCCAGAGTCTATTCTTTTTATTTCTCTTATGCTGCTTTGCCTTCTTTTCTGCATGAGGAATAGGCTGTGAAGCCTTCGTAATTTGAGCCTACTTTGTTTACAAATCCCAGCACTTCTGCTCTGCAAATAGGAAACCAATTGGCTCAGGAGACATCTGGATATCAAGTGATGAGCCAGCTTAGACGAAGACAAGGCAAGCACTCCTCTGCAGCCTCAGCAGAAGGAGTTCAAAACTGCCTTCTAAGATGCTTCAAGACTACTTTACCCAGTGACTAACACCTGACTCCTGGGTGATGTGGACGAAAATGGGCTGAACTGCCAGACCTTTCCACCTAAGGCATTGTTCTTTGTTACCTGCCTGCAGAAGGGGGGAGTAAGTCCTCTAAATGATTTGACAGAAGAAAGCGTAGATTCTAGATAGCCATTCCTACCCAGACTACCTGATTCATTTTGTGAAGGGTCCAATATTCCCATTGGACATCATTGTCCGATATTAAAAAGTGTCACTTTTCACTTTTCTGGGTGCATGAGGTTCGAGTCCCGACTGCTTCCCAGCAGCCTTTGATCAAGTCCAACTCTGAAATGACTGACTGAAGACACAGTAAAAAGCAAGGAAGCAATTTTATTAGAGTCCATCTCCCTTGCTGCAGCTATTGTTGAAAGAGAAAATTTCCCAGGCCCCCAAAGTAACCACATCAAACCCCCCCTCCCCCCCGCTTCCATTTCTGCTTGCAGTGTTGGTGTAACGCAGCGCACCACCAAATGAGGATACGACAATTCAGTCTCTAACACACCACAAAACAGCTGGCCCTGAAGTTCTCCCAGCGAAACCAGGATCCACATGACACTGAAAGGTGTCATGTCTGCAGGCCAGTAAATAGATTTAATTAAGCAGCAGTGACTGGTCCCATTTGGCTGGAAGCACTGAGTGTAGGTGTGTGCACGTGCACTCACCACACATTAGCAGAACCAAGTCAAACTGCAGAAGAATCCATAACTTTCTCCTGCAGGAATTAAGCTAAGCAGACCCTTGTTCTGACCATGCCAGCAGGACACCTATTGAACTTGACTTTGGGGGAAATTAAGTTTGCAAGGTGACATATAGAAATACCTGCATGCAAGCACCCAGGTTTTGAATTCTGTGGGCTTTGTTCTGCACTCCATAGTGTTTTACACCTGTTAGATGGCATCAAGTCAGGAGACAATTAAGCCTGGCAGTGAAAAAAAATATTTTAAAGATCATTTAAGAAAAACAACTGAAGATTAGGCTGCCTCCTTTATGGGACATACTTGATAGCTTTGCTCAGAGAAGAAGCATTGCCTACAGTTATCAAAGAAAATGTGGCCAAGACATTGAGGAAATTGTTCCATTTATTGAGTTGGATACCTCCATGCAGCTATAGTTCCATATCCAAATGGCATGCAGACTGCTAGGACTCAGCGAACTATGAAAAATTATTTATTCACTTTTTGAACATGTGCTGTCACAAATAGTACAGACCAGCTCCCTACACCTATTCAGTCACTAATACCAATACAGCCCTCACCAAAAACATCTCTTTCCATTTAACAGTCCCTTTGGGACAAGAAAGCCAAGGGCCACCAACCAATTTAATTGGCCAGTGGTGATTTCCCTTAGAGGAGAAAGCACTTTTAGGATACATAGGGATGACATCTTACCCCATTCCCCTTTTCTTGTCTGTGACAGGAACGAGTCTATAGGTGACAGGCAGGACACACTGGCCATATGGTTACAATGCCTTGTGTTACAGCTATTGAGGGCCAATGGGTCTCCTAACAGGACAACTGAAAGTCACAATAAGCTGGTGTAGCCCATCATACATCTGAGATTTTTCCCTGAAGAGTTCTAGGAGGTGGTGAGACAGCTCCACGTTCTCTTTGACTTAACCTTATTCCCAGGCAGCGCTTGCAAAGAACACCAAATGAGGGACTCCATCTAGTCTATTGGCCTTTGCTGGCCTTCTATTCCCACTTTCTTATTTTTCACAGTTTCATTGTAAATGAGTAAAGCATTAGAACATTAGCTTATATTGTACTGCAAAGCCTATTCCAGTAAACCTGTCAAAATTGGCATCATTAATAATAATACTTAGCACTTACACAGTGCTTTACATTTTCAGAGCACCGTAGACATTAACTTAATTAACAAGTGACAGTTTCACAAGTAGAAGCTCTCCCTGCAGCACTAGCCTGGTTGCCTGAATTTCTCACAAAATCTCAAAGTCTGCATTAATCCACTTGTCTTTCATCCTTCTGAAAAGATTATCTTCCTTTTTATTCGCCTCCTTTGGACATATACACCCATGCTTTTAAAAAACCAAGCTATTAAAAATATTCAGGTGGAAGACCACTGACTTAATATAAGCTAATTGGAAAAATCCACATTACCCTACTTTTCAGCCTAAATTACACAAAAATCAGAGCTCTATAATGCACATGTCTGGACAGAATAGGTCTCCAAATTGGTGTAAAGTGTACTTAATATTGACTGCTCTGCAATTTCCAAAACTGTTTGGAAAAAGAGAGGCTTTAATTAGGCTTTATTTGATTTTTTTTTTCTCTCTGTCAGGTTTATAAAGAAAAATGGGGGGGAAATCAATACACTAGTCTACTTATGGGAGCAAAGTAAGTGGAACCCCTCTCTCTTTCAATTTGCATGGCAAATTCACTGAGGAGAACAGCATTTGGTGCTCAGGGCCCTATTTCAGAAGTCCAAGGGGTTCATGCTTATTACCAAAGCTTGAATTTAGAAATACTGCTGTCTGGCTCATTTTCCACTTGTAGCCAAACAAGCAAACTGCAGACTCAATATATATTGTTGCACCAGATGGAAGTCTCTACTTGGTCCACCTGTACATTCCTCACCAAGAAGCTTCACACTGCAAAAGAGGAACCTGAGATATTACACCAAGAAACGCCCCCCTCCATGACATTCCCAAACATTATAAGTCACAACTTGTGTGAGTGGCAGATGTGCTCGCTGCCAGGACAAGCCACACACCTCCATATCATAGGGACATAGCAAACACCATCAGACACAAAGAGTCCAGCTGAAAACACAACTCAAATACTTGTGCAAGAGGGCAAAGAAATCACCATTAAGACACAAACACTGCGAAGTCACAGAGATGTGCTGTCGGTCATAGTAGGGGTCACAGAGCTGTGCTGTCTCCATCAAGCTGAGTACCAGCCAGGGGCTTAAACCCTCTCCACCACACACTAAGAGCAACTTCCACGAGCAGAAATGGATGTCTTAAGGAAGGGAGCAACGAGATGCGCTTTTGGCTTTGGGACCCACAGTCTACTCTCCTCAGAGCACCCAGAGCTGCTCTTGGCTTTGGGTTCTGCAGTCTGCCCCCCTCAAAGCCCCAGATGGCAGCTGTGGGAACAGGCAAGAGGTGTTCCCACTTAGTGACTGACTCCTTTTCGGAGGCACCTGCGCCCTGCTGTGGAACCTTGCTGTAGACACACCTCTGCTATTTGATTGCAGCATCCCTGATCATGCCAGTCTGGGCAGTACCACCTGCTGATGTGATTTTCCCAAATATCCACGCAGTGCTGACAGTTAGAATCCTAGCTCCTGGAGTCAGTGAGTTTATGTGCTTCTGGTCCAGTCTGTAGCCATGACAGCTGCAGGGAAACATTAATGGCTAAAACACTCCAAACATGCATGGGTCCTACCAAAGGCAAACAATGTTGTATATGCCTCTCCATTTTGTAAGTGCCTGGAGCATGGCATGGGCTGAGAGGTCTCCAATCTCTCTTCCCACAACCTGCCCAGGCTACACACCATCTTTGGCAAACAGCTTCTCCATAAGGCACAACTGCTATGAGGACTCAGCCATGATGTGAACGTTAATTTAGAATGTAACAGTGATATTGGAAAGTGGTGTTGCATTTCAGGTATTTCTCATGTAAAAAGGTGCACTGTCCCATGTACAGTCCAAATGTGGCAAGCAGGAACTTGACAGCACAAGGGAAGCTGCTGTGGACACTTATGGGTAGTACTTCCCACGGGATAGACTCCCAGCATTGCTCCACTACAAGTGATGCAAACAGGAACACAGGTTGATACTTCCAACAAATCCGTTGCTTGAGCAGCATGTCATAATACCTAAATGTCTGCTAAATTAAGTGTTCTAGGCCCAAAGGTGATGTTTTTAGACATCTGATGCTGATAAGCCATTGGGTCACAGTCTGTTTATGTACAAACACAGAAAAATAGCCTAAGCAGGTTACTCAAGTGAGAAAAGAGATTCTGAAACCACCTTAATGCCACCACACCGGTGCTAACAACAATTCACTGCTTCCCTTCCTCTAATAGACAGTTCAGACGCTGGTGAAGCTCCTATCAGAGCATTTAATATCTGCTGTAAGCCTCTGTTTAGCAGGAAGATTACATCCCCCAGATTTCACAGTTCAAAAGTTCATGCTGTAGTGTTCTATTTATAGACTGCCTGACACTGCCTTTTCTTTGGTGCAGATATTCCGGGAAAAGGATCAGTCTGAACCATTTTTTTTAAAGACTTTCAAGAGTTTGTTTTAATGGCCAGCACCAACTCTCAGCCCTGCATCACAAACTTTCCTCTGCCAGTGTGAGGCTTTCAACTGAGAATTCTTCTGACCTGCCATTAAACTTGAAACTTCGAAAAGGAAGTTAAAACTGAGAACTGGATAATCGATACTGAAATCAACATATCTTTAGCTTCTAGTTTGCAATTTTCTCAGGAGGAATGGCTTTGGGGAGAATAAAATGAATAAAACAAATTGAGGAACCTGCAGGTTAAAAATTACTGGAACAGAAAAAAAAAACATGAATAGAAAGACAGTTCCAGCCTGTCCCTCCTCAGTTATTTTTTATATCTAATTTTCAGCCCCTAGTGTACATCAATTCTCCAGGTCTTTCAGCAAGGAAATCCCTCAAACTCTCTCTGTACAGGACTGCTTAGGAACACAAAGGAGGTATTTTTAAGGCATCTCCAAATATCCAGTTCCAGAGATAAGGTGCAAGCCTTGCCTAATCTCATTTACCCAGATCAAAATTAGAACTCGTTCTGCTGGAGTAAATGGTGTGACACTGCTGTAAACCTGCAGTGCTTCTGACTTTTGGCTGTTGAGCATGTGATGCTTTTAACAAATCTCTGAGCCCACTGGGTTGAACGTATTCCTTAATTAAACCTCTCTTTTAAAAATGAGGCAGTACTCATTCTTGTGAAGAGCTCTGCCCTGAGAACACTTTCGGGTCCATGTCCTTCATGTACAGCATGCACCCAGCTTACCCCTGCCCTGATCTACAGTTGGCAGTATCACAAAAATTTGCCTTTTTCATTGCTACAAGGACCAGAAACAGTGAGACAATCTCATTCTTTTTCACAGTACTCCAGAGGCCATAAAGTATCGAATCACAGAATGGTTTCAGCTGAAAAAGACCTCTAAAATCATCAAGTCCAGCCATCAATCTAAGACCACTATGGTCATTAAACCATGTCCCAGAGTGCCATGTCCACACATTTCTTGAACACCTCCAGGGATGCTGACTCCGCTACCTCCCTGGGCTGCGTATTCCAATGTCTGACCATTCTTTCAAGAAATATTTTTCCTCATATCCAACCTGAACCTCCCTGGCACACTTTCAGGTCGATGACAGGACAAGAGGCAATGGGTGGAAGCTGAAGAATAGGTTTCATTTAACCATGAGGAGGAATTTTTTCACCTTGAGGATGACAGAACACTGAAACAGGCAACCCAGGGAGGTATCAGAGTCTCCCTGTCTGGAGATATCCAAAACCTACCTGGATTTGTTCCTGTGTGATCTGGTATAGGTGGTCCCGCTTTGGTAGGGGGGTGGGACTGGATGAGCTTTCAAGGTCCCTTCCAGCCCCTGACATTCTGTGATTTTGTGGTTTCTTCTCAGTCTATCACCTGACTCTAGGGAGAAGAAAGCCACCCCCAGCTCACTACAACCTGCTTTCAGGTAGTTGTAGCAAGCACCGAGGTGTTCTCTCAGCCTTCTCTTCTCCAAACAAAACAATCCCAATTCCCCCACCCAAGAATTCTGCCCTTAACTGGTGCGGACACTACATACAATTAAGCTCCACTTTAGCATGCTCTTTCCAAAGTGATCCCTAGCATACAACCACGCCACCCAGACTCCAGCTGGGAATCTCGCATCTTTACAAAACAGTGCAGCTCTCTGCTTAATGCTATTCCGCTCCCTTTTCCCGAGAGAAATGCACCTTCCAAAGGCATAACCTGTAAGCTCCTTAACCAGCATCTCTTCTGACAAGCTTTGCCCTGCTAGTCCTTGCAGAGCAGCCCACACACCCTCACTTTGCCCTCCTCTCAGCTGAGACGGCAGAAGCAGGGCAGCCTGAGTGCCACTTCTCCTACTCGAACTCCGTGAGCAGCAAGATGCTTAGGCAAATCCTCCTCCCGCCTGGCCCAGCGTGACAGCTTTCAGCAGGGTAAGGCAGGGCTGTCCTGCCTGGAGGAGCCTGCCAGCCTGCAGTGGTGGGAGCCTTCCGACGGCAGGCTGCAGTAAATATTTAATTATCGTGCGATTTCTTCGGCGCGAGCCTCAAAGCGTTTCCCAGTATCAATACTCGCTCCGGTTCTGTGCAACCATCTTTCAACTTCCAGAAATGTGTTCAGGAGCGATGATAAATATTTCATAAAACTGTAAGTAAGAGCTGTTTTGTAGACTTTAGGTGACCCCGCTGCTTATGCCGAGGTGAGAGGAAGTGCTTCAAGAGTGTATTAATTTCAAATAATTTTAAAGGAGTCTCCTACGTGTTGGCTATCTGCTTTGCCCAGCTGAAAATCAAGGCCAAGATGATTCAGTCATTATACTGTAACGTGAATTCACTACCCTCCCTTCATACAACACACACAGCAGGATTCAAGGTTAAGCACAGAATATCAAAAGACTCCGAGCATGGACAATTTTAATGGTAAAGGAACCTTGACTTCTACTGATTATATTAGTTCAACTAAAATTGACCTTCAATATATGAAGATTTCATTTTTCACAAATAAATGGTATGACTGATGCCTTTTATCAGGCTTACAAAAAAAGTAATCAGAAATGAAGCTTTCAAGGCCACAGTCTCTTCTTCTGTTCAAATTACAGATAGCAGAAGGAAAGACATAGTTATGAGATCTTAAAAGCTAAACTAATCTTTTGTTTGTTTGTTTGCTTCTCCATAAAAGGCAGCAGTATTACTATTTATCAGGTCCCTCTAGCTAGCATAGCTGCTAAATAACAACATGCCACTTTCCATCATTATCACCAGAGTTGCTGCTCGTGCATATTTATCCAGTTAATGGGATGGATTTATTACGAGTATTGAATAATTTGGACCCAGCCTACACTGATGTATTTTATGGCATGTGGTCAACACAGCTATTACGGCATGGATCTGCAACTGCTCTATAAACTGGAGAATACAGTCATTAAAATGAATGAGCACAAGTGTTTGTTATGCTGTTTTTAATTATATGTTTATCTCTTTCTCTTTTATACTTCCATTTTATTTATGCCACATGTGGTCACATATGGGCCATAGATGTCATCTTAGGGGGCTTAGGCAAACCCTAGGCAACCATCTTACTCTATTCAGGACGGTATAACTTGTCTTAGCAGCAATTACAGGGCTATATATCTTCATTTACATACTTACACTTCATTTTTAGTGAAGCTCAGTATCCGAAGTTGAGGGTATTCTAAAGTGAAAAGCAGCAAATCTCCATCATGTGGAACACTGATTATGGGAGAGATTGTTTTAATGCCTATTGCAGGTTAAACGTGGATTTGTTCTTTAAATTAGATGTTTACATTATGACTTGGACATTTCCTGAAGATGTTTCTTTAATAACTTGTGTAGAAAAGAAAATCCTGGAGACTGAAACTCATTGAACTATCAGTTTAACAACTAATAGTTTAAAATGATAGCTTAAGGCACAAATTAATGATACTTTCAAAGCCCAGTCTTATCCAAGAGGATAAATATTCATTCCTTTGTACACTGATGAAAATTAGTCTGGAAAGATGGTACAGGTACTAGAAGACATCTCTGATCACACAGCTCCAATGGACAGGAATGCACTGAAAACACAATTCTGTGTGGACCTTATCTCCAGGGATCACTGCCATCCTGGCAGGTCTGTGGTTTATACCACAAAAAATGTTTGACTTATTAGTTGGCTTATGGACTTATTCTTCGTGTGACTTTATTGGTGGAAATGGGACAGAAAACCCAAAAGGCAATCAGAATCATGATTTCAGTGGCTTGTACTGCCTTCAGATGTGCTTTCTGTGAATGTTAATGTCAGAGCATGCAATCATCTACGCTTTCATAAAAGCCAGAGACATCGTATAAACCCATGCACTTCCTTTGGACAATTAAGAGCCAAAGACAGAGGTGTTCAGACACATAAATGTATGAAAATTTGTATAGAATCATAGGATGGTTTAGGTTGGAAGGGACCTCAAAGATCATCTAGTTCCAACACCCTTGTGCCATAGGCAGGGACACCTCCCACTAGAACAGTTCACTCAAGACCTCATCCAACCTGGCCTTGAACACCTCCAGGGAGGGAGCAGCCACAACCTTCCTGGGCAAACTGTGCCGGTGTTATGCGCGCAGTACTTTCTTCACAGGGTGGGCAATCAGTTGTATTTCTAACATTGGCTCCAGGCCTATATCTTTCACATGACAGAATGTGAACCATTTATGCATTTAGCTAAATCTGCTTAACCTGGGTCAAGCTACACCCATGTTGGAGCTCTGCCATCAGAGGCAACAAAAAAAAAAAAAATTATAGATCTGATGGTACATGCTCTGATGAAGGAGAGACAGTGACACTGGGCTGATCAACAGTTTAGCAATGACACAAATGGCTCCCTCTGAGGAGCAGATCAGGCCTATTGAAATGATCAATTTAAGTTTTAAATTATACTTTTAATTATTTAAAATAGAATGTCAGCAAAGCTAGGGAAGGGGGGCGGGGGAGGGGAAAAAAAATCCCTTTGTGTCAAGCAATAATTACATCTGACTTTTCCAACAAAAATTCTGAGTGCTGTAGTACTGCATTATAACTGCTTGAAAGTATGAGGTTCTTTCTTTTGCATAGTTCAGGCTGTGCACTGAACTAGATAGCTTTGTTAGCAGGGCACGCAGCTCTTCATTCCTGGAACCCTGCTTGAACTCTTTGCTTAAATGAATACACTGGTTTTGCTCAGTCATTAGTAGGCAGTAACTCATATCAAAATGCACTGCATTTAATTCAGGACAGTTGGCAGTCTTTGCACAAGAGAGACTCCAAAATGAGCTAGCATATAAAGGAGGGGAATGTCTTCAGCTTAGAGCTGGGGTTACCTCTAGGGCAAGGAGGGGATTTTCTCACTCCAGCTGTCTGCATCAGAAATGGTATTCAGTTGCTGGTGCTCTAAGGCCTGTAATCTTGGTAAGGAAAAAAAAAAAAACCAAACCCACACAACCAAACACTCAAGTGCTCACTTAGAGAACAGAAAATTGTAAATAAGATGTGGGGGAAAAAAAATAAAAATCAGCAATATCCATGCTCGTGCATCAATCACTTCCATTTCAGATGTGATGCCAAACAGAGAGGATGAATGAGGGCTCAGCACAGTTAGGAAGAGTGCAAAAATCAACAGCACTAAAGCTACTTTTCAGGTTAGCATAATCTTCTGCCTGCAAACACTGTCTGTTTTATCTGACTTTTTTTTTTCTTTTTTTCTTTTTTTTTTATTGGACAGCTGTGATCTTCTCCTTTCAAAACCTTGTCACTGCCATTCAGCAGAAATGTAAGTGATATGATTAAGGAACATGGCATCTTGTATAATCGGTCGTAATCATTATCTAGGGGTTTCAGTAACATGACACATGCACAGCAACAGCAGCATCTGCTATGGACTGACAGATATCTCAAGCTCAAGATGACGGAAGCACACTCAGGGATTTGTAAACTTGTCTTGGCTAATGCCACTATCCTGATGTGAACCTGTTGTTGGCTATGCTACTTAAAGGCCAAAGATTAAAAGTGTTTTATAAAGTTCATCCTATCCCTGATGAGCCTACATATCCCTGGTGTGGGATATATTACCTTAGCAGACCTTTCCCACTTTCACTGATAGGGTGGTACTTTTGGAAGTAGCTGTAAAGAGCAGAACTCTATTTTTATAGCATTTCCTCACTGTGCATCAGGTTGGTCTTTCACAGGCACTGGGGACTGGATTAACTGTGTTTCCAGAGAAGTCAACAAAGCTGAATTGCAGAGTATATTCTGTAAGCTATAAACACTCAGGGATGGATTCCCCACTGGAAGGACACGTGACTGTAACTTGAATGAGCGCTACGCTGTCTTTGCTGCGTGGATGGATGCTCCACAGCCTTACTATGAGCTGGAGGCTGTTATGGTCCTAATGACAGCAGCCATATTCTGGGTGCTTCGTAAAAGGGAGAGCTGAAGTCTGTTTCTCCACCAGCCTGCTGAGACTTTTTAAATCCATTCCCTCACTTTCTGTGTGCGTTCCACATCCACTGCACTATTAAAGATCTAGGAAAAGCAGAGATGAGAGATATTTTCCATGCCTCCATGTTATTACAGAGTCACTGGAAGGCAAATGGCAACGAGCCAGGAGGAGAACAAGCAAATGAGAATCACACCAGAAATGGGATACATGTCTTATTAAATGTTTTTTTGTTTGGGCAAAATTTAGAACAGCTGTAGACTGCATTAATTCACTCTGAGGTCTGACTGATTGCCAAGGCCGTGGTTGGGGACAACGCTTTTGAACACCAACTGTGGGAATTCATCATTCCTTCATGTCGACATCAGAGGATTAAGACTTGGGCACTGTTCCTTTATTACGAATCCAACATTTTGCTTTTGGTCACTTCTGGACAGGATCCTGTACTCAGCTCCTTTCAACTTTTTTTTGCAAGCATGACTGCAGCTGTATTTCTAGAGCAGTTACAAGCTATCAGGCAGTGAGGTCAGGTTTGTTCTGCAGTGAAGCAAACCCTTTTTTTATGCAAACATTGTGGTTTATAAAGGCAAAGTCTATCCAGACAGCCTGCTGCAGTAGTAACATTTATTTGCATCTGTCATACATCTCAGTTGCAGGAGGGTCAGCATGCAATATTCACAATTTATGGGTCCCAAGGAACATTTAGGGTTGTTCCCAAATAACAAGGATTACATTTGTTATCCAACGGTTCTGACTGATGACCACATTGAAAGTGTGCAATCTTTAAAGAGGTTAATTGTTTTAAAATAATTGGATAAAATTCTCTATATCATATTTTCATTTTTGCTCCAGAGCAGCACTGCAGATCCTGTAACATCAAACTGTATTACCTGAGTACAGCACAGCTGATTGTTCCAAAAGTATTTATTTCCACTTTGCTTTTTTTATGGCTTTATGGGTAAGGATGTTTCATAAAAATTTTGAACATTGTGATTCCAGTTTCCTTACTCTCACCATGTAGGACTTTATTCCACAAATCATCTTAGATTCACTTTTTTGATTGTGGGGCTGGACCAGGCTGATTTTTACCAACTGAGGATCTGGATCGTTGAGTTCAAGAGGATGACTAATTGAGTCAGGTCTTCATCAGCTTCAGTGGTGGTATCAGAATCTGATTCCTCTTGTGTTCAGGGACAAAGGACTGACAACTGATGAAAGGAGAGGCAATTAGTTAACCACATTTATGAAGGAGACAAATACAGAATGCAAATGCACCTGCCTCTTTAAGGCTTCCTCTGCTACTGCTTCATAGAACAAAAACAACAACAAAACAACCACAACAAAATAACCCTCACATTTGCTTTGTTTTATTCTCAAAAACAAACATATTGAATGATTACTGGGTAAGTGCCAGGATGTAGGTATCAAAATTCACTCTTCCTTCTTGTTTTCTTGCAGGTCAAGGTTTGAAAGAAAAATATGTGTATAAATAAAACAGGCACGGACCAGATGTAAAAATCCACCTGCTCCATTTATTAATGCGATTCTGCATGTGGAAATATAATGTCAGGAATTAGGGTAGCATATGAAGCTACAGCCAGACAAATTTAAACAGAATTTTGAATAAAGATACATTTGGGAATATAAACCAGGGTGAGATTAAGCATAATGTAATCAAAGGCAGAGGAAAGTATATGAGACAACAGGGCAATGATCAGAACCCCAGCTCTTAAAAATCACATTTTTACTGCAGACGTTGCCACAGGTGAAGTTACAATAGCTGCTCCCTCTTTCTGCAAGGGTGTAAGCAGGTGTTCCTGCCTTCTCTGTGCCTCTGAGACAAACATCTGCTAATATTAGCTACCTCCTTCCCATTGCCACCAGAAGGTGCTTAGCAGATGATATTTTCATCGGATTGTTCAATAATGTGAAGTCTTCTCTAATCTTATTTGGCACATTAACCACTGGATTTATGAAATCCTCCATGAACTTTAACCTGGAGGTGTAGCAGTCACACAAAACTCTGCATGTGAGTGCGTGTCGCAGTGGTCATGAGGCGTGCCCTTGACTTTGCCTACTGGCCAAATCTTTGGCCAGGCCTACACGTAACCCTTGAGTCCAATGGGAACGAGGTACAAAAACCAGTCTTCTGAACACATAGCACTTTGGCTGATTANGAGAGAAAAAAAAAAAAAAAAAAAAAGATAGCCAGAAACTACAAACACCAGGGAGCCCATTTCAGTGTTGCTGGAAAATAAAGCAACAATAGCTAGGCTAGTCATCTCATTAAAGAGTAATTTGTTATTTTCCTTTAATGCTGCACATGTTCTTTAGTGGTTGTGACTTCTTAAGACAGCTCGACTGCGATTTCCACATATTTATCACTAGGAAACTTGTGTAACTTTTAATGAGTCCTTGAACCGACCACCTGTGAACAAGAGGTAACATAAACCTTGTCTCTTCAAATATGAAAAAATAATTTGAATGTAAGTTTTCCTTGATGTGGCTGATCTGAAGCGGGTTGCAAAACTACTGGCAGACAGCTCAAATGATCTTCCTTGCGAAATTAAAACCTGCCTGCCATTTCTGTCCGACGGCAAGGAGTACATATTTGGAAAACTGCAAGTAGTTAAGAGAAGGAAAAAGAGCTCTCTGTTTATTAAAGATAAATTCTTTCGCTGGAAAGCTATGCTGACATATTTCTTTGTGGTCGGAGTTCAGCCATCAGGGAAAATTTCCAGTTGTTGAAGCTAGCCCGATGGTATTTCATATCTACATGATTTGTTAAGATGGATGTCCCGTGACAAGAGACAAGTATGTGCTCTGAGACGGATTCTGGACTCAGGGGCATTTGATTGTTGTATGAAATTAAATTATTATAACTTGCTGCAAAATTTCAGGGGAAAAATCTTGAGATAAATGCCATTCCATTTCATTTGAAACCACCTTTAAGTTCTATGAGCTCTGTCTATGATGCCAGCGACTGGTTACAAAGTGGAGTCGTCATTTTATTCTTATTTACCTATCATTCCTCAGATTCTGGACTCAGGGGAATCTGATTGTTGTATGAAATTAAATTATTATAACTTACTGCGATATTTCAGGGAAAAAATCATGAGATGAATGCCATTCCATTTCATTTGAAACCACCTTTAAGTTCTACAAGCTCTGACTATGATGTCAGTGACTGGTTACAAAGTGGAGTCTTCATTTTGTTCTTATTTACCTATCATTTGCCAGATTTTCCTGTTTGACTTCGCTGTTCTGATTACATGTTAACATTTTGGGTTTAAATTACATATCCTCTGGCATGTTTTGCCACACGCAGAGATTTCTTTTCCGTTAACAGTGTCGAGAGATGATACTGCAACAATGTATCTGCACGAAAATATTCAAAAACTGATGGGACAAAAAGGTTACATTTTCAACAAGGAAATCTTCAAATATATCCGATGAAAACAATATTCTGCTCTCAAACACAAAACATCTGAATGATGATTTCATAGAGTCATACAATCATAGAGTGGTTTATGTTGGAAGGGACCTCAAAGATCATCCAGTTCCAACCCCCCGCCATAGGCAGGGACACCTCCCACTAGATCAGGTCGCTCAAGGCTTCATCCAACCTGGCCTTGAACACCTCCAGGAAGAGAGCAGCCACAAACTCCCTGGACAACCTGTGCCAGTGTCTCACCATCCTCATTGCAAAGAACTTCCTCCTAACATCCCATTTAAATCTCCCCTCTGCCAGTTTATACCCATTACTCCTCACCCTCTCGTAACAAGACTTTGTCAATAGTCTCTTCCCCAGCCTTCCTGTAGGCCTCTTGCAGATATTGGAAGGCTACTCTAAGGTCTCCTGGAAGCCTTCTCTTCTCCGGGCTGCAGAGCCCCGAATCTCTCAGCCTGTCCTCATAGCAAAGGTGCTCCAGCCCTCTGATCATCTTGGTGGCCCCTTTCAAGAGAGAAAAATTTGTTTCAGCATTTGTTACTGGTTGTCTTGATGTCTCCAAAGTTAAATATTATCAAGGCATCCATTTCTTTCAAAATATTTTAAATTCTGCATTTTCACCAGAAAGGAGGAAGAAACAAATAGTCAAAAATCAAATTAAATTGAGATTTCGGGTTGATGCAAAGTTCTTTATCTTCTAGTCCACAGGCATGGCTTATCTTCCAACTCTGAGCACCCTGCAGGAACAAAATGTCCGTACTAGAACTCCAATACCAGTTTTGGGAAGAGTATCAATGCGTTTGAATGTACTTCCCAGTATTTGAGCTGCAAAGGAGAATGGTGAAGAAGCCAGACAAACTGAGAAGGCAAAGCCACCACAAATACATAAACTGTTTTCACAGAAATACCAGCATGAGCAAGGCAACTCCATCCTGCCACTCAGATGGCAACCCAGGTCACAGGTAACACAGGGGGAACTGCTTTTGGCAGCAATACAGAGATGACCTCTCCGCAATGAACACATTTCCAGCTATTTTTCCTGTGTGTTGACCTGAACCAGGCTCTTCCTCCATGCTAAACATTAATGTCCTAGCGGCACTCCTATTTTCTTCTTGCATAAATAAACTGTCTACAGGCAGTGGAAAGAGGGACCTGTTACTGAGTTTCTGTTGTGACACTGTCAAAATATCCCATGGCTGGTGTTTTCCAAAGGGCCATCTTTGTCCTGACAAAGATCCCTGCAGAAAAGGTAATTGCATCCTTTTAAAATATCATCCTGGTGCCAGAGAAGAGTGTGTGGATCTATTGAGTGATTTGCTGCACCGATAATACTGTCCTTCAGTTTTCACACAGTTTTAATGGCAGTTGTGAAAACTCGGAACCAGGCAGTATTTTCCCTTTGTGGCCTGGGTCTTAAATGAGATGTGTCCCTCATTTTTCCATTTGACATATTAGAATGACTTTCCAGCAGGAGGGGCTGCCTTACATCTTCCATTCTTCATGCTAAACATAATCTCCCAGCCTAAGTGCTGAATCACATCTCCCACCTATTTCCTGCTCCAATTGTGCTTTCTCTTGTGTGGCTTTTATTTACCGTGTCGGCTCACACCTTCCCTAACGGTGTTGCTTTTCTTCCCCTTCAAACAAAAATATCCTTTTCTCTATGGCAATTTTTGAAATGTGTGCTCAAGTCAGGGGTTAGACAAACCTGCTCAGTATGCGTGAGTGTGTATGTGTGTGCACTTGTGTATGTAATTCAGGTATTTTCTCTTACTGAGCAGGATGGTTGCATTGGAAAGCTCGTAAAAGCCAGAGTGGAACAACAGCACAATGCATCTAAGAGGGAACTGAGATTCTCTTATTCCATAATTTTAGCTGAATGCATCGCAAAGTGGCAATTATATGGCACATTTTTCTTCTAAAAAACTGGCCTCGTTGTGCCTCTAGACAACAAAACAGCATGAAGAAACCATACAGGCACAGCTTGGTTCCAAATAACCATGTTTACCTAATATACACAAATATGCCAGGCCTAACTATATAAATATTGCTGCTCTGACTTATTTCTGGAAGTTTCTAAAGCACATAACGTGGTGAGTAGAAAAGAACATTCGCTATTTATTCTCACGGTAGGAAAAGGCAGTAAGTCTCAAGCATCAACATATTTGCAGTGCCATAGGGTAAGATGACAGGAGTATCCATGGAGGATTTTATCCCCACTCACATAGTGAAAAACATGCAGTGGAACAATCCATTTGAGGTGTGCAGCTCTCGTTTATTACAGCATTTTGATTTATCTTGCAAACGTTTCCTAAAGTGTTCAGTTTGATTAGATTCCTGCCATGTTTTTTTCTTTATTTATAAGATATTCAAGACATTCTCAGGGTGACATGAAGCAGGTTTTCAGAGAACTAGCAGTTATCTCCTCTTTTCTTATCTTTTGGACAGCTTTATCCAGCTTTCAAAACTAGCACTTGGGTTTTAAAGCTCCCTCCCCAGACTGCTGTCAGATGAGGTCTATTGACAGGGAGGTTTAGCTCTGGGGACCTAATGTAGTATTTGAATGCATCAGAAATTGCAAATGATGCAAAATATTTAAAAAAAAAAAAAAATCACAAGAACTCAGAAAATTCCCAGCCCAGAAGCATGAACTGCCTTTAATAAATGACATATTCAAAATGTAACAAAAGATAATTTCAGTTTGATTCCAGGGGAATTGGCAGATGAATCTCAGCCTGTGGCACATGCAGCTGGCAGTGCTGTCTCAGTGCTCCTTTGTCAAGGGCACCAGGGCTGAGATGGCAAGTTCTTTTCTGCCAAACCTGACAGATAATGGGACTAAGAAGTGCAAGAGCCACCCACTTCTTGGTAGTCAAGTTTTGACATACGTCATCCTGTTGGTGGCTTCCATGAGGGTACTTACCAAATAGTCTCTGCAGTCCTTTCTTGCTCACAGTCACCAACCCAAGAATCTTCTCCAACTGCAGTTTCTAGGAAAAGCAGTCAATTTGTAGGGCATAACTTCCCTCTCAGATGCTTCAGAGATTAGTGCTAGCAAATCAGACTTCCACACAATGCTGAACCTGCCAAAAATGAATATTGGTGCTCAGGGAGGTTGCGGCTGCTCCCTCCCTGGAGGTGTTCAAGGCCAGGCTGGATGAGGCCTTGAGTGACCTCTTCTAGTGGGAGATGTCCCTGCCTATGGCAGGGGGTTGGAACTGGATGATCTTTGAGGTCTCTTCCAACTTAAACCATTCTATGATTCTATTTTCAGCTGTGCCAGTTTTCAGCATGAGCATGACAACTGAACCTGCTACCAGTAGAGCTCCATCTCTTGCCTGTCACCCATCCCATTGTCTTCTTGGAAAGAGCTCTGTGGTAAGGGCTACCCCAGGGCATTAAACACTGGAGTCCTCCTAGCTATCCCAGCATAAACTGGTCAAACTGCAATACCTCTTACTCTGTGAAACTAAACATCATTAGAAGCAGCACACAGGAAAAGAGGTGCAAGGAAAGAATGCTGGAGGGGTGCAGAAAAAAAGTGTTTACAAAAAGTGCCAAATGGGAACACTGATGATTGTTTCATTATCATTTTTCATTCCAAAATACTTGGCATGATAATTCACTTAAGTCCCACATTTTATGACTGTGAAAACAGACCCCAAAGTTGTCTCCTTGCCTTTCTTGGCATTTCCTCACATTTGAAACAACACGATTTGTGGTTTGGCTCTTCGGTTTGTTTCTGTTTGTTGGGTTTGAGTTTGCTTATTTGCAGGGACAGAGGTGGCTCCACTTAATTACTTCCTTATTCCTCACTATTTGTGCACTTTGTAAACTTTAATATCTTCCTTCAGCTTGGAGACATTGGGTTCTGACTAAATCACAGCCTCCTGCTTTCCAAAGGCCAGAAAACACTTAGCAGTTCTGAGGCAGCAAAGGGAAGTTTGAAAAACAAATTAAAAAAGAAAAAGAAGGAAAATCAAATAATTAACTTTTTTTCTGCATTTTTTTCTCACATAAATATAAACCCCTTAAAACTCCTTCTTTGAGAATAGAATTTTAAAGTTTCAACTTGAAGTGATTTTTTTTGTTGTAGCGGTATTATTTCTGAGGAAATATGTTTCTGAGGAAAAATAAATTATCTTGTGATGCCGAGCTATTTGCTCATAAGTATGTATTTTTTATTTAAAATAGATCTTGCCAGACGTTTTGAGGCAAAAAAAACACTATAAAAGAGGCCTATTAAATCCTAATATTATCAGTCTTAAGTTATCCACCAGTAGATCTGCTGAAGAGATTATTATACTTAACTTAATAAACAGCAGTCAAAACCAATGGAAGGCTATTAAAAGAGATTCCTTCCATGAAGAAACACAAAAAAGAGACCTCATCAGGTATCTACCCTGTCAGGAGAAGCAATTAATAAAGCAAGAGGGAACTTAATTTTAAAACTTTGTTTCCTTTAGAAAAATGTTGTCTAGTGTAGGTCACTCTCTACTGACAACTTTTTACTGTCTCTTCAGTTCAATACTCTGCTGTTAAGGACTTTATGCTCCACTGAAACCTGTTCCACCATGGGTCTAGTCCAACCATATTGAAATATAACATGAAGATGTAACTTCATTTCGGTTGCTATGTTTTAATCAAATACTGGGAATAATTTCCTCTAGCTGGAATGGGATGGCTCTGGATCTGCCCCTCCCCTTAGATCTATCCTTCTATTTCTTTCCTAGAAACCCTAAATCTTTGATCAAACCGGTCCAATTGCTTCAAATCCGTTACATCATAAGCATTATTTTCCCACCAATTTCGTTTAGCTTCCATGACTTTTTCCTAGAGTACTGATCCTTATTCAAATTTAAAGCAAACAAACCCATCTTTTTATTCTTTTTCCTTGTCTGGATGCCTTGCAAGACAAAGCCAGTTAACAGCTTTGATCTGGAGGAAGCGTGGATCTTCTTTCTTCTTTTAAACAGGCAGAGAATATTCGTGCGAGTGAAGGATCAGGGTCAGTACAGGCAATGCTTGTAACTGAAGTTGTCTATCTTCAGGCCGTGCAGCTCTGCTGCCAGTTTCCCTAATGCCTTGGCAGTGATCCATAGCCTGACCTGGAGACACTGAGCTGAGAAGAAGAAGCCAATTAGGTTATAACCTGAAGTTGGTTCAAACAGAGGTCCTGTCGGTGAACTCTGGCTGCATTACCCACTAAGCTGCTCGGATCCTCACGCACTTTAAACAGGAGAAGGTTGGTTTTGTTGAAATCATAATTTCCCTAGAATTCAGAATGTTATAAAATACTGGGGAGGAAAAATGGGTTACAAAAATTGTTTTCTGTGAGGGAAGGAAAAAAAAAAAAAAGCTATTTAATTTAAATTTATCTTCTTTGCTGTTCTCCTTAGGGTAGATTCTGAAGGAATATGCTTCTAATTGCATCATTTCATTAGCAAATCTCCTGTTTTATTTAGAAGTGTATATGTAAACGAGAACAGTGCTCAAAAATAATTTAAAAAAACATTAGTGGCACATTTGCATTTGTTGAAAGAGACAAACCATGAATGAGTGCTTCAACAGCATTTGGAATCTTCTCTATATTCCCCCTATTTTCTAATGCACTTGGCAGAGAGGGAAAAAAAAAATTAAAATTAAGACACGAACATGGAACCTCAACTTCCACAAATTGGCACAGCTCCATCTAACTCAGTGGAGCTGCTTTGATTTACATTCATCGAAGCTCTGGCCTAAAGGTTTGTAGGAGCAATGGGAATGGGAGAATTTCAGCAGTGCTTCACTGGCAGAGGAGAGGAGATATGCTGCAGGGAGCTGCACATGTAGTGCATGGCCATGACTGCTTACATACTAATTAAACTAGTTTTATATTTTGGTGCTGGAAAGATGGTTTAAACCATCTGTTTCATTTTAGAATACTCTCCCAGCTAAGAAGAAAATGTGGTCAAGATTAGGTCTAGGTGATAAATAGTTGTTTGGGCTTTTTTTATTCTGCAGCTGAACACAAAGATCTAAACAGTCCTTGCACCAGTGCGTCAGGTTTATTGTAATGCAGCAAGCAAAATAATCTTAGGTTAATCTGCAGTGTTTTGTTTGACCAAATGAGTGATTTAATTTTGTTAATATTTTTTACTTAAGCTTCCCTCTTTCTGCGTGTATTAACCCTTCCAATATGGAAGCATGTAATGTATTTTGGGGGGGAAAAAAACACATTGAAAGAAATATTCTGGGTTTTTTCACTAGAATAATTGTTGCAATATGACCCAGTCTGAGGCCTCTTACACATCAGGCAATCAACAGGCTGATGCCTCAGTGGAGCTTTCCAGCAAATTACCTGGCACAGACATTGCAGGGTAGTTGCGTTGGAGCACATCCCTGGAGCTGAATTAGAGGTTGTAAATTGCTTCCACAAATCCCTTCCCTCATAGTCACTTATTGTCCCACATAAGTAGCTATCATTTTAATTGACAGAGTGTTGTATGAGGGATGCAAAATCATGAAAAATATGAAATGCATCATACAGAGACAAAACACAGTTCCACTGAAATTATACCTTGTCAAGAGGGAAAATATTCTGGTTGGCTGAACATGAATCAAAGAATTTGGAAGACCAGAATGTTGGAATTACCTAGACTAGAAAAGTATAGAAAAGGAACCAGCTTGCTTACTTAGACTTCTCTTTCTATTTATTTTTCTTTTGTGTTGGTCACAAACAAAGGGTGAAAGTTTAAAAAGGAAAAGCTGGGAAGAACTAAAATATGAGTGATAACAACTTGTATTTGGGGACTAATATTCCAGGAGGCAGACATCACAGACACATTTCCCTTGTGAAAATAGCTTGAACCGAGCCAAAGTCTGAAGTGATGGCCATCCATAGGCTCTTCAAGTGCCCAAGTGCAGTAGATTTGTGGTCTGTGTCCCTCCCTCATAACACTCTTTAAGTGGTTCACAGGCTCTGCATTGGCCCTATAAACAAAGATGAATTTCACTCCGTGAACACATCTGTCATGTTAGGGCTCTGACACCATGCATGATGATGCTTAGCGGTCTTTCTACTGTGCACGTTAAGAATTTTAGTGCTACACTTTCTCCTCTAAAGCAGGTGCTTAATTAAAGCATAAATGCATGCACATACCTGTCATCACAGTTCTGTCACCTTATGCTGGAAAGTCACAAGTGGAATATCCATTTCCCTTATCTTTCTTGCTTTGTGTGCTGCTCCGTGCGTTGTATCGCCCTACAAAACAAATGCATCAANATGAAAAAAAAAAAAAAAAAAAAAAAAAAATGTACGTGACCAAAAGTCTGGCAAAAATGCAAATAAAAATGTGCTATTTCTCCTGAGATCCGCTTGATTTTACATTCTGATAGCCCTTGCTGACAAAGAGAGAAATCTCCTACACCACGGATTCTAGTGGAAGTCAACAAAGCTATTTCTGTCTGAGACTAAGAGCAGAACAATCTATATGTTAGTTTTTCTACTGAAAAGAGAGATTAAAAAAAAGTTTACATCCACTATTGATCGATTTATTTATTTAATCCATCCACTGATAGCACGAAAGCTTCTGCTTTAGCGCTTCACCGTTGACGCTTGACTGAACTATAGAGCTTACTTTTTTTTAATGCAACCCTGAAATCTGCTTCAACATTGGAGCAAAGGCCATGACACTAGAGATTTCCAAGCAGATGGAGTAAAAAAAATATTGGTTTTGTGTGTATCGGTGCAGTAGGTGTTGAAAGTATATAAAAAAAAAAATAGGGCCATTGATCAAAATAATAGATAGAAGCATTTCTTAATCTGCACAAGTCCATACATGTTTGTATCTCCACACACACACAATGACATGCAGAATTGTATCTCCATCTCCTGAAGAATTTGGCATTCTATCTATCTTTCAGCTTTTAGCCTGATTCCATTGACGGTTCAGTCAGAATACCATTTTCCCTTCCCTTGTGGCAAGCTATACACGTTAAGCTTTTTCCAGCTTTTTTCTTTCTTTTCTTTCTTTCTTTTTTTTTCTTTCTTTCTTTCTTTCTTTCTTTCTTTCTTTCTTTCTTTCTTTCTTTCTTTCTTTCTTTCTTTCTTTCTTTCTTTCATTCTAACAGTGCTTTTGTGCTGTTTTCTTTCTTTCGCTTGATACATGTTTTGTTCCATTTTGTTCTTGAGGCAGAAAAGCACAAATTCTCAAATAGATTTTTACTGCCAAAAATCAGGCGTCTTTAAAGGACAGCCAACTTGATGAGGGTTTACTGGAAGGGCAGTGGGATTTTGATCCTGCTACCCCAACAGCACTTGCAAGTGCATTGGCCAATGGAAAAGTCAATCTCAGGGTGAGGACCAAGAAAACTCCAACTCCCCTTTCTTCTCCCCTGACTGCCAGACTAAAGGCTCTTGACATCTCCTATGGTTTTAATGCTTAAGATGAGGTGTTTTTCTGAAAAACAGCTTCAGCCCAAGAACAGACTTCAGGAGTAACCCAAACTAGTGTAAAAGAGATTAACTTTCTCAATGCAGATATATTGCAAGTGCCACCAGTGCACTTTCTGCCCCCTCCTTCAAAGCACTTTTAAGCAAAACATGTGTCGCTATTTACACTTCAAAGATGAGAAGATTCGTTTGAGGCACAGGGAAAAAAAAAAAAAATAAATAAATGATTGTCTGGTTATTCAAAATTAATAGTTAAATCAGCACCCTAAGATTAAATCAGCATCATAAGTTTAAATCAGCATCATAAGTTGCAGGGGAACTCTAAGCAACTGCCTGCTTGTTTATTATGCTAAATGTGTTAACGCATCTCAGGACTGACAAACGTTCCTGAAGGCAAGGCTGGTTTGGTGCAAAGCCTCCTAATGCACCCAACTTTGGGCTGAATGCTCTGCATAAGGGAGAGTAAACGTTAATGAAAAGCCCCTGTTTGTGCTTTAAAATGCTGTGCATATAGCTTGACTGAGGGGAAATAAATTAGAAATATATTTTAACACGGAGAACGCACGCACCAATGCGCTATCGGGGGGCACAACTGACATGGGACGCAGCCTAAACAAAAGTCAGCAGCTACTAATGAGGCTTGTTAGTGATGCTAATCTATGTAAATGTTATTAATTGAGAACATCTATCTTTTATCTCCAACATTTGGTAATCAGGCAATTAAAAAACAATGACATTCCCGGCGGTTGTTCTCCCAGTTT
>VWZI01021435.1:59278-70187 GCA_013396835.1 Psilopogon haemacephalus | reverse complement strand
AAGGGGAAAGAAGGGGAAAGAAGGGGAAAGAAGGGGAAAGAAGGGGAAAGAAGGGGAAAGAAGGGGAAAGGGGGAAGAGGAAGGGGAAGGGGAAAAGGGGAAGGAAAAGGGGGAAGAGGAAGGGGAAGGGGAAAAGGAGAAGGGAAAGGGGGAAAGGAGAAGGGAACGGGGAAAGGAGAAGGGAATGGGGAAAGGAGAAGGGAAAGGGGGAAAGGAGAAGAGGAAGGGGGAAAGGAGAAGGGGAAAAAGAGAAGGAAACAAGGAAGGAGAAGGAAAAGAGGAAGGAGAAGGAGAAGGAGAAGGAGAAGGAGAAGGAGAAGGAGAAGGAGAAGGAGAAGGAGAAGGAGAAGGAGAAGGAGAAGGAGAAGGAGAAGGAAAAGGAAAAGGAAAAGGAAAAGGAAAAGGAAAAGGAAAAGGAAAAGGAAAAGGAAAAGGAAAAGGAAAAGGAAAAGGAAAAGGAAAAGGAAAAGGAAAAGGAAAAGGAAAAGGAAAAGGAAAAGGAAAAGGAAAAGGAAAAGGAAAAGGAAAAGGAAAAGGAAAAGGAAAAGGAAAAGGAAAAGGAAAAGGAAAAGGAAAAGGAAAAGGAAAAGGAAAAGGAAAAGGAAAAGGAAAAGGAAAAGGAAAAGGAAAAAAAAGGAAACCTGTAGCTGGAATGCTCTTTTCCAGCCATGAGTGCCCTGTAGTCTCAGGTACTGAAACAGAGAGAAGATTAATCTTCAAGCAGTAGAGAGCCAGTTATTCTTTAGTGTTCAGCATGTTTTACACAAGGGTATGTAATACAAGTACCTGCTGTAACATAAATCAATTTATGGACAAAACAAGAGGAGGAAAAAACGTTGTTGTTCTTCAGCTTGATAACATAGGCAAAAATCATAGAGGGAAATGTGGATTCTAAGAGTCCCATGAAATGGCAGAGGTTTCTTTTAAAATATCAAATTGTTAAAATATTGCTTTGGGCAGCGCCCACAGGTTAAGCTGAGTGGTTCTTCCACACCAACATAGAGAAGCAGATCAAAAGCAACCACCTCTTTGCAGTTTTAGGGGCTGTGTTTACTGGATTTCTCTCCTTTATTTTACAGCATTTCAGTAGTTCAATGAATGTTATTAGTTTTATATTCTGAAAACACAGCTTTGGCTGCAACGGCTCAAATATTTGACGCCTTTAATTCAAGGTGTTGGTTTTCCCTGACAAGGAGGTTTCCCCAAAGTCTCTCATTTCATTTTTGTCCTGCACTTGAAAGCTCTCATTAAGCTCGCAATGAAAGTTAGCGGTTAGAGCAGAGGAAACTGTAAAATGGACTCTTAAACAGGAGCTGCTTTTATAAGGCCACGATCTAGACTGGACACTGATGCCTGCATTTTCTTGTTCAGGTATTTATACACACTGATGAATAAGGCACAGACCTGTGTGCTTTGAACAGCATCTCCTAAATCGTTATGAATTCTGTTTTCTGACTGCAGCCTCCATTTGTACACAAGCCAATATTTATTATAGAATCATAGAATCAGTCAGGGTTGGAAGGGACCACAAGCATCATCTATTTCTAACCCCCCTGCCTCCCCAGGGACATCCTACCCTAGATTAGGCTGCCCACAGCCTCATCCAGCCTTGCCTTAAACACCTCCAGGTATGTGGCCCCAAACACCTCCCTGGGCAACCCGTTCCATGGTCTCACCACTCTCATGCTGAATAACTTCCTCCTCACATCCAATCTGAATCTCCCCACCTCCAGCTTTGCTCCATTCCCCCTAGTCCTGTCACTACCTGATAGCCTCAAAAGCCCCTCCCCAGCTTTTCTGTAGGCCCCCTTCAGATCCTGGAAGGCCACAAGAAGGTCACCTCGGAGCATCCTCTTCTCCAAACTGAATTTAGTGCAATCCTTTCACAAATAAATGTTATTATCTTCATCTAACCAAGGCAACAACCTTAAAAATACCATTCCTGACAGAGATTCCAACATACAGATGAAGTCGTCTACATTCAGCTCTTACAGCATGTGCCAAAGCAGTAATGAAATGCAATGTAACATTTATAGCCAGAGCAGAGCTTTGTGGTTTTACTCTCTTGAAAGTCCTGTAGTTCTCAGGCTGACATTTCTGCCCAAGGCATCCCTGGGGAGGGCTGCAGAGCCCTGCTAAATATTTGCAAATCAGTCTACCTGTTGTGAAAGTGGAATATGGAAAGTTTTGCCTTCAAACTGTAGAGTGACGCAATCTCTCAGTTCATTAAGGAAAGAGAAGGACCAGAGTCGGAAGACTGCCTTTTTCTTTTTGTCAGGAAGGTTTCACCCTGTTTCTAAGAGTGAGAATTCTGTCAGCCTTGGTAGGCAGAGGAAGCCAAGTTCCAATTCGGTGTATCAAGTTACATATTTTATCACATGGGTCAGAACACATAGAAAAGGGAGATACAGAAAATCCTTAGAAGAATTTTTTAAAAAGGGCTTGGATCAGTTTCTGAACTAGGTATCACACATTCAGAGTGTCCAGAATAGAGACCTAAACAGTCCCTCAAGTGCATACCTGATACATTCCTACCTTCCTTGCAGAGCCACAAAAAAATGATTAAGGAAGTTGAACATCTTCCTTATGAGGAGAGCCTGAGGGAGCTGGGGCTTGTTAGCTTGGAGAGGAGGAGACTAAGGGGTGACCTCATTAATCTTGATAAATATGTAAGGAGTGAGGGCCAGAAGGATGGAGCCAGGCTCTGCTCAGTGATGCCCAGTGACAGAAAAGGGGCAATAGGTAGAAGGTGAGGCATAGGAAGCTCCATGTGAACCTAAGGAATTTTTTTTTCCCTGTAACGGTAACAGAGCACTGGAACAAGCTGCCCAGGGAGGTAGTGGAGTCTCCCTCTCTGGCAATTCTCAAGAACCATCTGGATGTGTTCCTGTGTGATCTGCTCTAAGTGATCCTGCTCTGGCAGGGGGAACAGACCAGATGATCTTTTGAGGTCACTTCCAGCCCCTGACATTCTATGATTCTATAATTCTTGGTCCACTTGCCAGGGAGGCTGGAATAGATCACTAACTGTGTCACAAAGCATCTTTTTATACCAGAATTAACCCCTTGGACCTTTTTTGGACCAATTTTTCAAGTTACAGTTAAATTTCATTGGTCAAAAGCAGACATTTAGTCAGAGAATCATAGAATCAGTCAGGGTTGGAAGGGAACACAAGGGATCGTCTAGTTCCAATCCCACTGCCATGGGCAGGGACACCCTACCCTAGATCAGGCTGCACAGAGCCTCAGCCAGCCTGGCTGAAAACACCTCCAGGGATGTGGCCCCAACCACCTTCCTGGGCAACCCATTCCAGGCTCTCACCTGGTGAAGAACTTCCTCTTCAGACCTACTGCATGTGAGATTTTCTAAAAGGACTTACATGGCAGAAGCTACAAAATAGAATAGAAAAGAACAGACTCAGAGGACAGCAACCAGATGCCAACACAAGTATCAGCCTGCATGGAAAAAAGCAATCAAACAATTTTTTTTAAATGTATATTTTATATATATATTTGGACCAGGAGAATGTTATAAAAATGGATTATCTTCCCTGAGCTGTGGGAAATGATGAGTGTGAACCTTGGGAACCATCTCAACCTTTGAACGATGCCACACTTAGCTGCAGCCCAGCCTCACTTCTTAGCTTACTTCTTCACCTGTCCTGATAGGTATAAACATATGCCACTCTGCCCCCTCAATTCTCACCAGAGGACTGGAACATCTGCTCCAGAACCGTTTTCCTGGAAGACATCTACATGGAAAGTGCTTACCATGAAATAAGAGCTAAGGAGGGTGGTTTGTTTAAGTTTTTTTTTTTAATCTAGAAAGTAAAATGTTTTCTTTTGTTTGTCAAATTGTAATGTCATAAATAGCCAACTGAGTAGACATTTCTTAATTATTCCCTTTCAAAATGTCCCCCAGTGGTGTAAAGAGAAATGGATGGGTTTATTTTGAGGGACGTTGTGATGGTTTGAACTAATTGGAGAATTTGGGTGAGAAAAACAGACTATAGGCTGAGAAATGAAAACACATGATGTCACTTCACTCACAGCTTTACTGAGAAAGAAAAAAATTTGTTTTAAGAGTTGTAACCCAAATATAGATAAGTCAGGAGGTTTCAGACTGCTCTGGGTTGTGGCTGCTCTCTTTGCATGGCTCTGTTTCCCTGCCTTTTGTAGCTAATTCCCAATAATTCCACTAACTTCTTTTCCTACTGACTTCACCTATCTGCTGCATCAACAGATGGTGAGATAAGATTGGAGAAAGGGGGAAAGGTGGTAGGGGTGGTTAGAGACCCCTCTTAGGGATTTTGATCTCTGGGAGGGCTGTGGTGTTTCTGTATTAGCTTTTCACTGTATATATATGTAAATACCTGTTATACATCATAAATATTTGCTTGTATATTGAGCATTGCTGTAAATATAAAGCTTCATTTACCAACTTCCATCCAGTCTGATTTCTAGCCTGGGTTATATCAAAGGGGGGGGTGGTGCAAGTAACTGCTAAACCACCACAGATGTTTTTTAACATTGCTTTAAATTCATTGGTTTGAATAGGTCTTCCTTTCAAAGCTACTTCAGATTATCTCCAGAGGTCTCTTCCAACCCCTACCATTCTGTGATTAAGGGAGGAAAATAATACTACTTAATAAATTGCAGCACGTTCAGGATTTTTAAAGGAGGCTAGCAGGATACTTCTAAAAAAGATTTTTTCCATGTAAGTGTTTTTTTTTTTTTTTTTTTTTTTCCCCAGAAACCATTTCTCATAAACAACACAGGGCAAATCATTTTGGTCTGATTTTACATGGCTTTAATTCAAGCACACAAGGTTACTACAGGTACTTAAATGAAAAGAGAGTATAAAGCACAGCTGCCTCACAGCCTGACTTACCACTTTTGAGCATTATAATCACAGTGGCGTTGAGAGATGAGCCCCAGCCCCGTTCCTCAGATGGATTTTATGGAGCTGTGCCACATGGTCAAGGGTGTCAATCACATTTTTATGGTTTGGAGCTCTTTGGTGACCTATGCAAAAGGCACTGCTCTACAATTAGGTTCTGAGTCTGTTTTGTGGAAGTCAGTGCCTGGGTACGCTGGGAGTATCTGGCAGAGAAAATTCATTCTCCTGTACGCACGGTAGGGAGATATTTCACTGCACCCTACACTATAATCACGCTAAGGAATATTGACATGAGATGTGGCAAACAGAGTTTCGGCTCCAGACTGTCGAAACTAACAATAATTTCTGTAATTATTTTATATTAATTATAGGTCATCTACTTCTATCTTTAATTAATTAATGCCGTAATATGACGACGTAATTTATAGTTGCCGCTGGAAAAGGTTAATCTGTCATGAAAGACACAAGGTAAACAGAAATGTTATTAAAACCCCACAGAAAGATTCAATTGAAAACCTGGACTAAACATAGAGAAACTGCATAAAGAAATAAATGCCTAAATATCTACCTATACACGCTCATATATTTATTGTGAGTTCATAAAATACTTGGATTTCTTTATATATATATTTTTTTCTCATTACAAATGAGACAAATGTAACTTTTCTTTTACTTTCACTGGAAATTTTAATCTTAAAAAAATATTTTTTTTTTCAGCTTTTGGAGGAAATCATTCCTTTTTGCAAGATGCTAGCTGAAGGAATTCTTTTTAATGATGTTTGAAGAGTTATTATCGTGGTTTCATTTACGTGGAAAACTGTTCTTACTGAGGAGAAATGTTGAATTAAAATCATGGCAGTAACATTTTAATAAACCAACTTTAAAATTAGTCTTTGAAATACAAGTCATATATATATTCAAAAGTTGTGCAGTTTGCTTTACTATCAGCCCTAAAAAACATATTTACCACTTTCTCTGCTGAATTTCCTAATGCCACAGGGCTTAGGAAACAAGAATTACCTTCAGTAAGACTCATATCACTCACACAAATCCTTTCCATGCTTAGGTTGGCCAAAGAGGGCTTTTAGCCCCTGAAAGCCTTCAGATCCTCATACTCCAGTGCATCTTACAGCCATTCTCAGGCTTCTTACATCCCTACATGCTGGTGGATCTCACAGACTATCTGATGCCCAAGTAACACTGTTCAGCTGAATATTTTTTTCCTGAATTCACTGGAATTGCTCTTATTTATTTAAGAGCTGACAGCTGCCTGAAGCTCTTACAAGTTCTTTGAAGCACATTGCCTCTTCCCGTGTGCCTTGTGCAGCACCAAGGGTGTTATGAGTTGGGCTAGTCCCCTAAACCACGAGAAAGGAGGCAAACAACTGACAGAAACCATGCAATCCAAAGCCACGATGTTAAACAGGTGTAGTGGGATCAGAAGCCATCCCTCGTGTTCATTACTGGCATATGCTATAATCCTATCAAATTATTTCAGCAACCTGATGTGAGAATGGGGTGTGGGGTAGAAATTTGCAGATGGTAACAAGGGCAAAAAATGCCGAATGAATTTTAAATCTGCGCAGCGTAACATTTTAGCATCAAAGTGAGCATTTAGTCCCAAATACCATTAATTAACATTTCCATGGGCTTTTTATTAAATGCTTGCTCAGCAAGTCAAGTGTCTTTCAAGCTCGGAACAGCTGTGAATGTATAAAAATATATTGACACAGATATATTCATGCATGCAAATAAATGTATTTCTCTCGTTCGTTGTGAATGATTGCTATTATATTATAGGTTTTTAGCAAGTTAGAAACTGATTTGCATTATCAGCTTGAACAGCTGAGATGGGGTCTTACATTAATACCTGTTACCTGTTTGTAATCACTCTGCAGCATCTGGTTCCAGCTAATCCTCTGTTTCCTACTTGTTAGCAGCTCACTCCAAGGAAAGGGGAATGGGCCTTAACCCAGATTTCACTTCCAATATCTCTTCTAAGGCTACTCAGGTACTCATTTAAAATGGCCTTTCAATCCAGGAAGGAGCCAAGCAAGAAATTTTAAAAGCATAAGCTATGTTTAAAATAATGCATCGCAATGAGCAGCTCTGCAACTAAGTGCAGGTCTTACTATTTAATCATCATAGCCTCCTAGTGCCAGAGCCAGTCAGCAGCCACCTGACGGCTTTTGTTTTTACCCTGTGATAGTAACTAAATTAATTTGTTTCCTATTAAAATATTGCAGGATGTGGAAAAAAAAAAGTACTGATAAGTAGACAGAATCCCTATTAGGATCATCAGTATTAACGTAAAATCCTTTTGTGCTCATTAAAGAAAATACAGTCAATTTAATTAATGCACATTAATCCCCAGTTGACATTAAAATCAGCTAAAAAAAACAACACTGATATAGATTATTAAAATGAGACCCAAAAAAAGTGTACTAGGTGGCCCCTATAGGAAGAAAATCATTACAGATGACCTCGGTTTCCTTTTTTTTCTTTTTTTCTTTTTTTCTTTTTTCTTTTATTTTATGGAAAATCTAATCCAGCTGAAGCCTGCCTGCCTGATCCTCTAAGGAAAGTTTGCACCCATCAGTCATTTGCCCGGGGGACTCAGAAGCAGAAAGGCATGAGACAGAAATCTGTCCCATGTAGTGGTGACATGGAAAAGCCCCAGCCATTATTCCACTAGCTCTTGCTGGATGTGAAGTGGTGGGTTTTGCACAGCATACTGGGCTGTATCATTTTTCAGCACTAAGCTTGAGAAACTGCTTTTCACCTTTTGTATCCTGTGCGTGATCTTTGTACCTTTGTTGCCTTGGCCATGATTCAGCAGCACGCTACAGCATGGCTTGAGCACTGTGTGGGTGAGTGATCTTAATCCCTCTTCAGCAAAGACCTCAAGCTCCATTTTAGGCACAAGGTGCTTCAAGGAAGTCTATGAGGTCCCTCATGTGGCATCAGTTAGGCAGGTACTTACGTGCAACATTATGGAAAATGCCTGACTGACTCAGTTGTGTCAGGCTGACTTTCCAAAGATTTGTAGGTGTTGAGGCACCTAAATCTCATAAGCCTTACATGTGCATTCAAGTGTGTCCTGTGTTTGGATGTGTGAGTGCAAATCAAACACACTTGCTCGGGGAACAATACAGGTATTTGAGCCCCACCTGATTAGGAGCTGTTTGCTGGCACAGGGCCATGTTAGCGTGACGGCACCAGCCATGGAATGTCACTTCTTGTTTGCTCAGGGACCTCTAAAGTCAGCATGGCACTGAGCTCTGCAGGAAAGCCGTGCCAAGATCAGGCTCCTCCAGGTGAATTTCCAGTCCACCCTCAATGATTTACCCTGGTACCCAGGGAACAGTGAGAATCAAGAGACCATTCAACATCCAATCCCCTGCTTTAATAGATGGAACAACGTAAGGAATTGGGGATTTTCAGGGCTGGAGTTTCAGGAGCCTGACACTACAGGGGATCCTTAACTTACTGAGTTCAAACAGAGGTTACATTTCCTTACCCTCTTCCCCTTTATTTCTTCCTCTTTCCTCTTCTGACCACTGAGATGCAGAGCCATGCTTATACTTGCATATTCTCTCTGGCCTAATTTTGCTTTAGAGTGGAACCATTTGAGGAGGAATTGATGAAAACGTGGCCTAATTCTCTCCTTCATTTCCCAGCAGAAAAGGGCAGGAACTTATGTCCTCTCAGGTGGGGGAGAACCTTGAGCATATATCAGCATCTCTCTGGGACTAGTCTAACTCATTTGAGGGCTGGTAGAATGGCACAGAAAACACATCTTTCAGGAGGGGAAAGACAGCAGGTCAGTTCTCTTTCTCCACCCGGTTCATTTTCTCTTTTAAAGCTTTGAGAACTCCCTCTTGATGAGATGCCTTGGGCAAGCACAGAGGCCTCATTTGTGAAGGGATCAGAGAAAAAGCAGAAAACATCAAGCTGTTCAGCTCTGCCAAGGGACAGAGAACCCTAGACCTGCCCAGAGGCAAATTCTAGGCACTTGCCAAGCTTCAAGGAGAAAAGCCTACAAGCTCTGGGTTTATTTTGACCAGCAGCTGCACAGGCATTTTGAGAAGCCACATTTTGGACATAGGTGTGTAAGTGCCTTTGTACGCCTAGACTAAGTAGCCTTCGAAAATTGGTTTATGATGGCTTTGCAAATATTATCTTACCTTTGTTGAACGGGGGCTGAAATCATTTGCTTGTGGAAGGCGGGTGTTGACAAAATGTTGATCTTCAGTGTGTAGCTTAGATTTCAACTGAAGATGGGAGAAATGATTCCTGAAAGGAAAAAAAAAACAAAATAAAAAATAATTTTTTTTTTTTAATTCCTGGTTTAGAATTCTTCAGTATATAGCAAAAAATCAATTCATTTTTATAGAATGTCAGATCAATAACACATATTTGTGCTCCTGGGCACCAGTATTTCTAAAATACCATTCAAGTCACAGCAGGCCTTATTTAAGTTAATGAGAGTTTTGCCATTGATTGTTTGGTTACATTTCACTTTATATTTCTTCCCTGGTACCTGGTGGGTTTATTTGATGCAGATTTTAACTCCAGGGTGACTCTTTTCTTTTGTTTTTTCTTTTCTTCTTTTCTTTTCTTTTTTCTTTTCTTCTTTTCTTTTCTTTTCTTTTCTTTTCTTTTCTTTTCTTTTCTTTTCTTTTCTTTTCTTTTCTTTTTTCTTTCCTTTTCTTTTCTTTCCTTTCCTTTCCTTTTCTTTTCTTTTTTCTCTTCTCTTCTCTTCTCTTCTCTTCTCTTCTCTTCTCTTCTCTTCTCTTCTCTTCTCTTCTCTTCTCTTCTCTTTTTCTCCAGGGTTTCTATCCTCTATTAAAACCCTATGCACTCCCTTCATTAGTGATTGCACTCACAGACTTATCTTCATCTTCTAACTTATTTTATTCACTACTTCAAAAGTGAAGATAAAACATGAAAAAGGTAAAAGGGGATTGTGTGGTTATCCCATGAACAGTGCGGGGTTTTGAGAATGTACCTAGTTGCTAACAAAATAGAAGAGCTTTAATTTTCTTTTTGTGGCCTGACATGCTCCAAACTATGATAAGGTTTTGGGCTAATTAAATAAGAAGTAAGTTTTGTTAACGTAAGGGGTTTGTGATAGATGTTAGCATGTCGAGTCTTTCCTTCTTTTTTTTTTTTTTTCTTCATATTTTAAAGTTTCCTTTTATGTGTGTGAAAAATGAGTAAAAGTGTCAAGTCTTATCACACCTGACCTTACTTTTTGGCTAGCCTCTTTCCCTTATCTATCAAACACATTACTCTCCCCATCATAACGTGGTAGTGCAAACATCGCAGCTGGCCAGCAAACATGACCAAAGCTACCTTTAAACTACCTCGAGACTCTTTAAACTCAACTAAAAGGTTGATTAGGTTCCACCTCTTTGGTCATTATCTCATTTCGATAGCCACGCAATGAAAAAGCAATCTAGTAAAAAGCTGTCTCATAGGAAAGCTAGTTAAAGTGTGTGCTTGCTCAGGACCGTGTACTTAAAGAAAACAATTTATTCGTTTGTCAAAACCAAATGTGTAAACTAGTTTAGCTGTTTGCCGAGGCTTGGAATGAGCAAACGTTGTTGTTTTCCTCTCAAAGCTCCTCGGGGAGGGGCGGGTAGGGGCAACGACCTGGCGCTCGGCGGGTGCGGGTCGGATCCGGACCGGCCCCCCGGCGCTCCCGCAGCGCAGGGGCGGACGAAGCACCGGGAGGCTGCCCGGCACCTCGCCACGCAAAACCCATCTACAGCCCCGCAGCCCACCAGCGGGGTGCCTTGTCCCCTTCCTGGGCAGGTAGAAACAACCTCTCACCGAGAAAAGCGATGGGAAAACCCCATCACGATCCCTGGTTTTTGGAAGTGGACTCTTGCCCCCCACTTGTGCTTTGATGCCTCCTCCCTCCCCACCTTCCTAGAAATTACCTCTTTTTGTGTGTGTGTGTGTGTGTGTATGTGGGGGGGTTTTTTTCCCCTTTTTTTTTTT
>VWZI01021435.1:30461-48263 GCA_013396835.1 Psilopogon haemacephalus | reverse complement strand
CTTCCCCTTCCCCTTCCCCTTTTCATCTTTCTTTTTTTCTTTAAAAAAAATTCTTATTCTTTCTCATTCTTACTATTATTCTATTTTTTTTATTATTATTGCTATTTTTAATATCATCAGAGTGCACTAGAAGAAACACAACCACTATATGCTATATATACTATTATATGCTTCACAGAAGGCAACAGCAGACACACATCTCTCTTTATGTCCATGTAGGTATCCCTTCAGAATAATACACAACCGTAAAGATGAAGTCAATAAAAATGTGTCACACAGGTATGCATGCTCATATACATAGGCAAATTTCTGAACACATGCTGTATGTATAGCTCTGCGTTCTCACAGAGAGCAGGTGTGTGTATATGGATAGATAAAGGGCAGGCTTTATGTGTCTTGCACTGTACATGAAAGTATGCATTCTGCCCAGTCTGTTACCTCTTCAGTTGACAGAGGTATAGGACCATAAAATTATGCCAAAATATAAGGTGTGAAAGGTCAATGAGACCTTAAGTGGTTGCACATGATTTTATATTTTGTTAAGACCAAGCAAACAAATAACAAACAGGACATGGGTTAACATTAACGCCCAGCAAGGTGCATGCTAACCCAGACACTGCCTGACATGTCCTGGCAAGGGGTCAGGCTGCAGGGCTGGTGGCAGGGCTGTGCCTCTGATCAAGTATTTATGACTGCTGCATCTTTGCGTAACATTTGCTTTGCTTTCTTTAACAGTTTCCCCCACTCCTTCCCCTGCTCCTCACTGCAGACTGTCTCAGCTCAGCCCCAGCCCCTGTGATGATATCAAGAAAGGTTTTTTTTTTTTTTTTTTTTTTTTATGGTCAAGCCAAAGCGAGGTCATTCTAATAATACCCAAGGTCACTGGTGGGAGCCACCGAGTCTCCCAGTCATTTTTCATTTGCTTGCAACAGTTAATGACAGTCACAGGGATGGAGCTGGAAGCTGATGGCCGTGTGATGTCACCAGCACATGCTAGGGGATTATAAGGGCAGGTACAGGGCAGAGTTGTGGATTTAAAAAAAAAAAAATCACTATTAACTGCTTCACTCTGGCAGCTTGGTGAAGAAGAGGGAAAAAAGAAAAAAAAAAAAAAAAAAAAAAAACCCACAACCCAGGGTGCAGAAAAAATAGGGGGATTATTTTTTCCTCCTCACTTCCAGATCAGTCATCCAAAATTCCAACTGCACTGCTCCATTTTTCCTCCTGATTTAGTGACTCAGCTAGAAAAGATCTGCAAAGGGTGTGAGAGGAGGCACCACATACTGTAGCAGCTGCTGGGCAAGAGGCTACAAAAGCAACCTCACAATTACCCTGAGGCATTCTACTCCTCAGCCAAATCAAAGGTCTCTTCATGCCAAGGGCAAGCTCTGTAGTGATGCCAGCAAGAGTCAGACCTAGACAAGATTTTGGACTTAAACAGGTATGTTGGGGGATGGGTTCTTGTTGCTTTAACTTCTCTTTCAATTCTATTTGTCCACTTGGGGAAAAAAAGAAGACTGAAAAGGCAGCACACCTCCTGGTTCGATCACTCTTTGCTTGGGTTGTGGTGCTCCTTGGCTGGAGGAGCCCTGGGGGAGGTGGTATTGATTGAAGTGTGTGGACCAACTGCGAGGCTCACCATGCAAAGTGCCCCTTGCACAGCCACGCTCACCCTCAGACCTGCCCCTTGCCTCCATGGAGTCACCCCAGAGATCTCAGTCCTCATGTGTGGCCCATTGCTCAAACCCACATATTCAAACATTACACACTGGAAAGCCAGAAGTGTGCACCAGCCTGCAGGGACAAGAGGAAATAAGCTTGGTAAATCAACCGGATTCCAAATTTCATAATGATTAAGAAAGATATTATATTCTGCTCCAAAAAGTGCAGAGGTAAGAAGTTATAACCTGTAGGTTAACTAATTGTTTGGACAAAGTACTGTTTCTCACCTGGGGAGCAAACCAAAAGCAAGACAAATTCCATATGAATCTTCATCCGACCTCTCATCATTGCATTATTCTCTTTTATTTGTCTCATCACATTGCATTTCTTTATGAAACACAGTTTTCCCACAGCCTTTCTTTCTGCAGTCTTACTCTTTTCTGACCTATTGACTGTACAGTGCCCATCAGTTTCCTTTCTTATTGTTGTCATCACCTTTTAAAAAAGGAATTCCATGGGAAGAAGTTGGATATCGGTTGAAAATTTTATCCAATGATGTGTCTTTTAATCACTCAGTCCACAAAAACACCCATTGGAACGGGTCAGTGCAGCATAAAACAAAATAAGACAGACAGCAACTGTCTGGTTTGTAGGAACACCTAAACTTCAGGCTGGTTTCACAGCCTACAGCCTTTTATGAAAGTCTCACTGTCGAGGTCAGTGGACTTCGAATCACCTCCTGTTTTAGGCAGAATGCATCAGTGGGGTGAAGAGATGCATTCAAACCAATGCAATTCTCTAAAATACACCAAGATGCACAAAATCTGCACTTTCTCTTTTTTTGTGCCTGTTGTCTTAATGGTCATTCCCGCAAATAACTTTTCCCTTAAATGCCAAACCTCTTTTGAATGAGAGAGGAGAAACAGATGCAGCCGGAGGATGGATTTTTGAGCCAAGTCATGCAGTTGTAAGATGTGTTGTTAAGGATCTTCAGGTGTTACCTGCTACTTACTTCAGCAGTTCTGTCCCAGTCGAAGGCTGGTTTATTTATTTGTTTCCCTGAGAAGATACAAACCCATGGATGAGAAGAACGTGAGGTGTCCTTATCTGCCTATATGAATAGTGTCCTGTTTACAATTAGGCCTGACCTGATTTATTGTAGTTAATAGGATTAGAGCATCAGCCTCTCCCAAGAATATTCAGATGCACAGGAAGAGTGGCCCTGAGTTGCTGGTGTCTTTCTTCTCCTTCTGTGATGGGTATAATGACACACCTCTGAGCAGAGGGGATTTGTCCGGTGGGAGCAGGCAGATTATCCGTATCTAGTGAAACAAGGCGTGCATGGCAACCTTTGCCAAGGCTCAAAGCCAGAACCTACTCACTATAAAATAATTGTGTCACTACCTAACCAAGGCACTCTTCATGTTTCATTTATCTTTTGACTGTAATTGAATGTTTGAAAAGCAAAAAAATGTAGACAAATTCCAGCTGTATTGAGATCTGCTTCTTTCTCTGCTACCATGGCCCATCATTAGATAGTTTCCCTCTCTGTACAGAAGGTCAGAGAGTATAAATATAAATTGCATTTTGCATTACTTCTAGATGAGTGAAGCTGTCAAAGCAATAATATAAGCTTTCAGTCCCACATTCTACCACTTCTTTCCCATTTTTTGGCCAGGAGGTCATGTGCAAATTGAACGTGACAGCCCAGACGACATGTCCAACAGACTTAGATTGTTAGACTGCTCTGCCATGGCACGCATCACAACATTAAACCCACATCAGACTTAGAGCTCTTCAGTAGCTGCTAACAGCTAACTCAGACTTCTCGCAGAAAAAAAGTTGGTGTCCACCTCAAGCTTGTATAGAAATAACAGCTCCTAGAGGAGATCTTGTTGAAAATGCAGAAAATAAGAGGGGAAAAAAAAAAAAAAAAAAAAAAAAAAAAAAAAAGACTCACAGGCTAACCTGAAAGGGCTGATCACAGGAAAGAGTACTTCTAGTTGTTAGAGCATGTGTGCATGGGTGTAATCACCTCTGAAAAAAGCTTGCTCTTCCATGAGGTTAGGTGGGCATCCTACTCTCTTAAAGTAAGCAAAAATGCAGCATTTAGTGGGCATTTTTGCTATCAGCATTCAAAGGATGGGGAATGAGCCCTTAACTCTCCGCCTCTTGTTATGCAAAGTCAGCTTCGTGTCTGTTGGATAAAATGCTGTGCATGGCAGTTTATAGCACTGATAATGTGAGGCACAGTTGACTTGCTAGAAGGCAGGGATCCATCCAGAGGGACCTGGACAGGCTGCAGAGGTGTGCCCAGGCCACCTTCATGAAATTCAACAAGGCCAAGTGTAAGGTCCTGCATCTGGATGGGCACAATCCCAAGCACAACTCCAGGCTGGGTGGCGAGTGGCTGGAGAGAAGCCCTGAGGAAAATGACCTGTGGGTATGGGTTGATGAAAAGCTCAACATGAGCCGACAGTGTGCACACACGGCCCAGACAGCAACTGTGTGCTGGGCTGCATTAAGAGAAGCATTACCAGCAGGGCAAGGGAAGGGATTCTTCTCCCTTACGCTGCTCTCCTCAGACCCCATCTGGAGTACTGTGTGCAGTTCTGGAGACCCCAACACAAGAAGGACATGGAACTATTGGAGAAAGTCCAGAGGAGGGCCACCAAGATGCTCAGAGGGCTGCAGCAGCTCTGCTATAAGGACAGGCTGAAAGAGTTGGGGCTTTTCAGCCTGGAGAAAAGAAGGCTTTGAGGAGACCTTAGAGTAGCCTTCCAATATCTGAAGGGGGCCTGCAGAAGGTCTGGGGAGGGACTACTGACAAGGTCTTGTATTGACAGGATGAGGAGGAATGGGTTTAAAGTGGCAGAGGGGGGATTTAAACTAGATGTCAAGAGGAAGTTTTTTCCAGTGAAGGTGGTGAGACACTGGAACATGTTGCCCAGGGAGGCTGTGGCTGCTCTCTCCCTGGAGGGGTTCAAGGTCAGATTGGATGAGGCCTTGAGTGACCTGTTCTAGTGGGAGGTGTCCCTGCCTATGGTGGAGGGGTTGGAACTGGATGATCTTTGAGGTCTCTTCCAACCTAAACCATTCTATGATCCTATAATTTGGATGTAAATGTGTATTTGTAGCCTGTATGGCATGGTCAGCCTCCCCTTGCAGCTTTTTGGGAGACACTGTCTAAATTAATCTGTGGAAGAAATGCTGCTGAATATCCTATATTACATCAGCTCAAAGCTAAGATTGTCTACAGAACACCAGAAGGATGAGATCGAGGTGGCTGTTGTTGTCTTCAGCTGGAGCAGAATCAGGTGTCAAAGCAGCTTTATAAAGTCCTTTGTGCTGTGCACTGTCTTGGAGAAAAGATAATGCTGAATGACAGTGAAACAAGATCGCTCTGGGGACAGAAACCCAGATTCCCAGCCCTTCACCTTTAGGTTTCTAAAAATGCAGCACAGGTTGTGAACGAGTGCAAATCCTTAGCATCTGGCAGCAGTCTGCTGGCCTGTGCTAAAGAGCTGGTGGTCCTAGTCCAAATCTCGGCAGAGAGGAGTTCACATCGCAGATGACATTAGCTGGCAAATCTCTGCAATAGTCTGAGCAGAGGGGCCAAGAACTAACTTGGCACAGAAACCTGTGCTTTCCCTCATCGCAGAAGTGTTCTCCCTAGATAAGGGCTGAGGCATACATATGGATCAGGAAAAGTCTATCAGGAAAAATCTCCACCACTCTTGCTCTACTAACTTTCCACCAACTAATAAAGAACTTCATTATCAAGGACTATCAGATTGTTGCCTTTTTTTTTTCCTTTTTGTCCCCCTTTTTTCCCTTTTTCATTCCCTTTTTCCATTTTTTCTTTCCCTCCAGCATTTTTTTCCTTTTCTTTTCCTTTTCTTTTTTTTTAACCTTTTTTTTTTTTTTTTTCCCAGAAGGACTATGGTTAGAGTGAAGAGTTTGAGTTCCATCTGGTACAAATCGGCAGGGTCCATGAAGACTTCAGTAGAGCTGCACTGATTTACACCAGATGATTCTATGAGGACAGGCTGAGATTGTTGGGGCTTTTCAGCCTGGAGAGGAGAAGGCTTCGAGGAGACCTTATAGTGGCCTTCCAATATCTGAATGGGGCCTACAGGAGGGCTGGGGAGAGACTATTGACAAGGTCTTGTTATGACAGGACGAATGGTAAAGGGTTTAAACTGGCAGAGGGAAGATTTAAACGGGATGTTAGGAGGAAGTTCCTCACAGTGAGGGTTGTGAGACTGGCACAGGTTGCCCAGGGAGGCTGTGGCTGCTCCCTCCATGGATGTGTTCAAGACCAGGCTGGATGAGGCCTTGAGCAACCTGTTCTAGTGGGAGGTGTCCCTGCCTATGGTGGGGAGTTGGACCTGGATGATCTTTGAGGTCCCTTCCAACCTAAACCATTCTATGATTCTATGAACCTATGCTATTAGAGGAACAAACTACCCAACAATAATTTAAAAAAAAAAAAGTCTTTGATTATGTGTGTGCAACAACTATTTATGTTTACATTGCAGAGATTTGCATGTAGCACAGCGGGGAGTATTTTATCTCTTCAAAACATTGCTCCAGCGTAAATAATCCATCGACGTTTGGAAGAGCAAATAACCCACTTTTTACCACAAGATGGGCCATAAAGGTTTTCCTTCACGTGTCTTCTTCAAACAGACATATCAACAATGCAAAGTTCATTCTAAAGAAAGAAATGTGAGGAACAGAGCAAATAAAATGTATGTTCTTTTCCAGGTGGTTATATTAAGAGAGTGCTCTGAACAGCAAGGGAAGCTAGATGCAACCAGACTCGAGAGAGAAGAGGATGGAAGCACCAGGAGGAAGTGGGACATCAAAAGTGCCCCACAAAAAGTACCATGCCTCTTCTCACAGTGTTCAAAGCAAGTTGTCAAGGAATGTGAACCGGTTCAAATCCAGAGTGAATACTTGAAGCAAATGGACACAAACCTATCAAAGGCTGAGATGGAGATAATCATGTGAAAACTGGGAGACATTCTGTTGGAGCACCAACCTGCAACAGCACAACAGAAATTACCATGGGGGGAATTGCACTGACATTTAAGCTTTCAAAATAGAAAAATGCTTAAAATATGCAGTAATCTGTTGTACCTTTGGCTCACAAGAGGGAAGAGAGATGAAAGCTGGGTGATATTCCTTTGATGTTGGANCTTCCAAGGCACTAGATTTTGCAAATTAAGGCATGTTGCCCTCCTCCAAACCTAGCTTTCCTCTTGAGACTGTGGGAGGAAAGAGTTGCTGATATGGTGAGTTTGATGCCCAGCAGAGCACTGGAAGACATGCAAATATCATGGCCTGCCTCCCTCCATTCTATTTGCTGTCTTACTTCGAATGCCCCAGTTGCTGGTGACAATTGCACAAGGCTGACGTAGTAGTATAGCTGCAATTCCAAGGATATCTCATCTCAGCACACATCCTTTGATGAACTCATGTGGGCCCAACTCAAAAAGCCCCTGAAAGTCATTGGGAGACTGCAGAATCACTTTCATACCCTAGAGATCCTTCTGCCTTTGACAGCAACCTCTGCTTTCACCAGGGGTGTTGATGACACAGAGGGAAGTTTAGTAAGAACATGAGGAGGAATCAGAGACTCAAAGACTTGACAACTCTGTGCTCTCAGCTGTTTCTTCCAAGTGCAAAGTCCTGCATCTGGGTTGAGGCAATGCCAAGCACAAATCCAGGCTGGGCAGTGACTGGCTGGAGAGTAGCCCTGTGGAGAGGGACTTAGGGGTGCTGGTGGACAAGAAGCTCAGCATGAGCCAGCAGTGTGCTCTTGCAGCCCAGAAAGCCAACCAGAGCCTGGGCTGCATCAGGAGAAGTGTGGCCAGCAGGTCAAGGGAGGTGATTCTCCCTCTCTACTCTGCCCTGGTACTGCGTCCAGTTCTGGAGCCCCTATTACAAGAGGGATGTGAACATGTTGGAATGTGTCCAGAGAAGGGCCACGAGGATGCTCAGAGGGCTGCAGCACCTCTCCTATGAGGACAGACTGAAAGAGTTGGGGCTGTTCAGTTTGGAGAAGAGGAGGCTCCCAGGTGACCTTATTGTGGCCTTCCAGGATCTGAAGGGGGCTACAGGAAAGCTGGGGAGGGACATTTTAGGCTATTAGTGACAGGACTGGGGGAAATGGAGCAAAGCTGGAGGTGGGAAGATTCAGACTTGATGTGAGGAGGAAGTTGTTCAATATGAGAGTGGTGAGGCCTTGGAACGGGTTGCCCAGGGGTTGGGACCACTTCCCTGGAGGTGTTTGCAGCCAGGCTGGATGAGGCTGTGGGCAGACTGATGTAGGGTAGGATGTCTCTGCCCATGGCAGGGGGGTTGGAAGTAGATGATCTTTGTGGTCCCTTCCAACCCTGACTGATTCTATGATTCTTTTGCTGAACTCTGGAAGGGAAACTGTAGATATTTATACTCTAGAGAAATAGATTTTGCGCCGTGTGGGAATCAGATGTCACTGAACTCACCTGGGTGGGATGGCAAGGACATTAGTCTGTTGTCCCACACAAATCGCAGTGCCTCAGTTTCTCCACCAACAGAATGAGGATGTGATAATGATAATCTGCCTCCTGGGAGCACTCTCAACAGTAATTAGTGTTTTTATTAGCTCTTCCAAGATGAAATGTGTCACATAAATGGTCAGAGTTATTAAACTTAATTTAACTGTCAAGAGCTTGGGAAAAAAAAAATGTCTAGCGTAAAAGAGTACCTTTGAACAAGTGAAGGAGCTCATGGACTTGATCATGGACTTTTTGCATGACAGAGCAATGCAAGGATGGGGCAAGGAGATCCATCACACCTGAGCCACCAGGTCCTTTAATGGCAGCCCAAGCTGAAAAGTTATACAAGATGAAGGTTTGGGATCAGTAACACACAGAAAACTCAGTTTAATTTCTGAACCAAAGAGGGTGAAATTGAGCTTCTCTAGAAATTCTGCCTGCTGAAAGTGATGGAAGAACAACAAAGATGAGGCCATTTTTGCAGAGGAATTTTTTAAAGAGAGCACAGGCTAACAGGGATAACTCTGCAGTTTTGTATCTTTATGGATTTGGTTTTCTCTAAAAGCAGATCTCACCGTTTTGATGTCTGGTTGTGGGATGGGGAACATCCTACTGCCTTTAAAACCCAAACTGTGATCCTGGCAAAGCAGCCAAATCTCCGAGCACACTGCTCACCAGAATTTCAGTACAAGAGAAATTTGTCATGTTGGCACTACAGAATGGGGCCAAATTTTCAAAGACATCTCTGCAATGTAACTCAGAAATCCAGGGCTAAGCCACCAGAGGATTTGCATTCACAGTTTGGGTTTCCAATGTGACAATGGGAAGTTTGACTCCAAACTCAACTGAGTTGCATAAGCGCAGGGGGGAAAACCAAAACCAAAACCAAACCAAAACAAAACAAAACAAAAGTGAGAAAAGCCTCTTTCCATTTTCTGGAGCAAGTATGAGCAAACTGAAGAGATAATTTTTGCTTTGCATGCAGGCTTTCTTTGCATTTTCCTGTACCAAGCAAGTGCAATAACGAAGCCTGGAAGTGTCTAACAATTGGTATCAAAAGCAATGGGGACATGTAGGGCAAGGCTAACAAGCTCACAGGATGTCAGGGGTTGGAAGGCACCCATAGAGATCATCTAGTCCAATCCCCTTTCAGAGCAGGACCAGACAATCTAGCTCAGGTCACACAGTAACTCATCTGGGCAGGCCTTGAAAGTCTCCAGAGAAGGAGACTCCACAACCTCTCTGCGGAGCCTGTGCCAGTGCTCTGGGACACTTACAGTAAAGAAGTTCCCCCTTGTGTTGAGCTGGAACCTCCTGTGCTGCAGCTTCCATCCATTGCTCCTTGGTCTGTCCCAAGGAGCAAGTGAGCAGAGCCTGTCCCCCTACTCCTGACCCCCAGCCCTCAGATATTTAGAAACATTTATTAAATCCCCTCTCAGTCTTCTCTTCTCCAGGCTAAAAAGCCCCAGGTCCCTCAGCCTCTCATCATAAGGCAGTGCTTCAGTCCCCTCATCATCCTTGTAGCCCTCTGTTGGACCTTCTCCAGCAGATCCCTGTGTCTCCTAAACTGGGGAGCCCAAAACTGAACACAGTACTTAAGATGAGGTCTCACCAGGGCACAGTAGAGGGGCAGGAGAACCTCCCTTGATCTGCTGGACACACTCTTCCTAATAACACCTCAGGATCTCATTGGCCTTCTTGACCACAAGGGCACATTGCTGTGCCATGGATGTTATCCACCAGGACTCCCAGGTTCCTCTCCACAGGGCTGCTCTCCAGCAGGTCACCTCCCAGACACCAGATATTCACCCAACAGATAGTCATTTCACACCCCTGAAATTTGTTCTGCTAATGATTGTAAAGATATCTCTAGATACTTAGAGCGGATATAAATGTCCACAGTGTCAGGGAGCGTAGTAATAGGACAAAGGGTAATGGTTTTAAAATTAAAAACCAGGTAGATTTAGATCAGACTTAAGGACAAAGTTCTTTACTGTGAGGGTGACGAGGCACTGGAACAGGTTGCCCAGGGAAGTTGTGGATGTCTCCTCCCTGGAAGTATTCAAGGTCAGGCTGAATGGGACTTTGAGCACTCTGATCTAGAGGAAGGTGTCCCTGCTTATGGTATGGAGTTGGAATTAAATGGTCTTTAAAGCTCCTTCTAACCCAAACCATTCTATGATTGTATGAAGACAAGCCCATTCTGAAAGCCTGAGCCCTGCCAACAAGGTGAGGAAAGGCAGAGCAAAGTCACTGCTTGCTTGCTTGCTGTGAGAGTGGAGGTGACTGAGAGACTCTGCAGTGTGCAGAACTGTGAAAGACTGAAGAGAATTGGATAATTTTGCTGTAGTAATAGCCTGACTGATCTTCCTCAGTGGCACCAGCTTTTGCAGGCTGCCAGATACACTGAGCGTGCTTCTAAATCTGGTGTTTATTTCTCCCTTGGTTTTACTCCATCGTGATTTAACCAGCTGGGGAAGCAATGTTTCTCAGCCCAATTTTATCACTAACATGTTTTGCCATGGCTCCTTTTCCTCTGCACTTTATGCATTTTTAGACTGGTAGCTGCTTTAATAATATTTGCAGTTAACCCAAACCACATTCATCATACTGACATTCTTTCAAGTACCTATGTCAAGGCTACTGTGTCAGTGGTTTTCGTCTTTTCTTTCCGTCTAAAAGAGGATTTTGAGATTGTCCAATGCAGGTACTTCTGCTGTACACTTCGAATCATACACAAAGGTGATCAGAGGACTGGAGCAGCTCTGGCATGAGGACAGGCTATGAGAGTTGGGGCTCTTCAGCCTGGAGAGAAGGCTTCGAGAAGACCTTATAGTAGCCTTCCAGTATCTGAAAGGGTTCTACAAGAAGGCTGGGAAGAGACTATTCACAAGGTCTTGTAATGACAGGATGAGGGGTAATGGGTTTAAACTGGCAGAGGGAAGATTTAAACTGGATGTTAGGAGGAAGTTCTTTGTAGTGAGGGTGGTGAGACACTGGCACAGGTTGCTCAGGGAGGTTGTGGCTGCTCCCTCCCTGGAGGTGTTCAAGACCAAGTCGGATGAGGCCTTGAGGGACCTGTTCTAGTGGGAGGTGTCCCTGCCTATGGTGGGGAGTTCGAGCTGGGTGATCTTTGATGTCACTTCCAACCTGAACCACTCTGTGATTCTATGTTTGTACCTCCTATATAGTCCCAAAGCAGGTGCATAATCACTCTATGGATGCTGGTCAAGATATTCCTCTAGGGTAAAGTGACATAGCTGTGCAGTCTCCCATAGTCTAAGGTACATTTTTGAGACTGATCTCTGCTTTGTACTAGTTCAATATAGGTACACGGATACTAATATGCTTATAGATATTTCATTATTTGCTTGCATGTGAATCAGTTGTGCATTTTTTTAATGTTATATGATGCGATACAATGAAAACAGTTGTAAATGTTTCAAGCTGGAACAATTCTTCTTCTCTTTTCTTCCTCCTGTCTTCCCTTTACTGACTGATGAATAAACCAAAGTTTTGGGAACTCATTTGTGATGCAGGAAAAAATTGTGTCCAAACCTTCTGTTTATCTTCCAATTTCACTCTGTGGATGTCTTCACTGTAGGTCGATTTGTTATTCTTACACAAGGATCTTGACCTCAAAGGTTTTGACCAGAAAGTCACACCTAGACTTGAGAAGTCTTGAAGTTTAACTGAAATGGATGTTAAAGATTTCTATTTTCCAGTGAAAGAAATTCATGCACCTATGGCATTCAAGCTGAAAAGTTCTCTGCCACAGGAGTTTGTTAGGGCTATGGGTTGGATGAGCTGACTACAACCTCTTCCCTCTGCCAGGAGCATCATCTGTGAGGAGGCAGTGCCCAAGGTGAGAGGAGAAATGGAGAATGCTCCTCAGCCAGGGCAAACTGACCCTTTAGCTAGTCCAGTCACCCTTTGCTCTCCACATGATCTCCTCTAAGACACAATTTCTTACTGTAGTTGTTGCCCCCTTGATTTTTTTTTTTTTTAATGTGTGTGTGCATAAGAGCTGTAATCACTGGCATTGGGTTTTTTTTGCATCCCTAACACCAGTGGTAAACACAGACCACCACTTTCATAGAATCACAGAATGGTAGGGGTTGGAAGGGACCCTGAAAGATCACCTAGTCCAACCCCTCTGCAGAGCAGGATCACCTATGCCAGATCACATCCAGGTGGGTCTTAAATGCCTCCAGACAGGGAGACTCCATAACCCCTCTGAGCAACCTGTTCCAGGATTCTGTCACCCTCACTTACCCAAAAGCATTTACTTTTCAGCTCCCTATAATCAGATACACTCCAACAAACCAGCGTGGTTATTGGCTGGGGGACAAGAAAATACTTCTTTAATAAAATAATCCTTGATGCACATTTTCAGAGACTCCTTTTCATCATACCCATTGCTGGAGCAACTCTAAACACCAGACCAAATTTCAGCTTATTTATCAGGTTTGTGCCAAGCAAAGTAAGCGTTGAGGAGATGGGATTGAAAGAACTGGTTGCTGGTGATATCTAATCCTTTGGAGGGAATTGTGGTAGCCAAGTTCTCACTCTCTTGCTTCGTTGCCCAGCTCGGGCTGTTGGTTTGGTTATGCCTGACATAACATGTCCAGCCAAAATGGAATGTGGCTGTCCTGAACCTTTACACCACTGCCCATACCCTCAAAGGTGCTAAGGTGTCTTCTCATTTCAATGTGTCAGGTTGGCTTTACACCATCAGCTGAGTGACACCACAGTGCCCAAAGCCAGGCTCACCTGGCTCTGCGGGACTCCCCCAGACAGGGGGCACCAGGTGGTACAAAGCCACTGTAGTGGATCCGGTGCCATCTGCCCTCCTGGCCATGAGCACGGAGGCTTTTGGATGCACCAGCAAGTCCTGGCTGCCAGAGCAATCCCTTGGTGCTGCTGACAGCTTGCATGAGGGACAGGACTGTGTCCAGATGGCCCCAGATTTTGAGGAGCTGCACTGAGAGATCAAAACTGAACTCACCCCTCCCATGTCAGCAGTGGGGGCTAAAAGATCTTTCTTCTCCCATATCCACCGTATCCTACTCCTGTCACCTGCCATCCCTGACAATATCATCACTGACAATGCCACCTCATCACCACGTGGGCTGGCAGCCATCCCCAGCTCCCCCCGACCTGCACCGCCTGTCACCTTCCCTCCACCACCCTTCTGAGGTCCAGCCTGTGTGCCCCTTTCTCCTCCCTTCTGCGTGTCCTTGCTCACCACAGTCTCCCATCTGTCACCCACCCCAAAAACCAAGTGACAAAGCACTTTTCTCAGCATCCTGTGCCTATCTTCCAGACATCCTTTATACTCCCTTTTTCCATCCTACAGCAAGGTCATACTTGCTACCTTCACTTCCTAGGTGACAGCATGCTTATGCTTTTTCTGGTTTTGGGTTGGTTTTTTTTTCCTTTGTATCATTCATTTTTACTATATCTCCATTTCTTGTCCACCAATGATGACAGTTTGATTCATCTGTTTAGCCACATCTTATACAACTGCCTTTCCCCCTCTATTTCCATCTCCCTTATCCTCCCTTCACAACACTCCTGCAGGGTGGCAAATAATCCCTCTTCCCCATCACTTCAGAAATACCCTGAGGTGGAAACTTTTTTTTTTTTTTTTAATTAAAATATCAAGATCATAACAAACAGGTTGTATGTGGCAAACAATCTGTCCCATAGGTTGTCATTTCATTTAAAATGGACATTGGGTTCAAAGTATATAAGAACTGTGCAAGATGCTGGTGATGTTCCCATTCCTTCACCATCTGAAATTTATCCTGTAAACACTTCTGGCTTCAAGGGGCACTTGGAATGCTGTGCATGGACACCACTTAACAAGGCAAGCATGCAAAAGAAAGAAAGAAAGAGGGGAAAAAAACCAAAACACAAAAACACCCAAACCAACAAACCACCAAAGCAAACAAACAAACAAAGCCTTTTTGTATTTACTAAGATTTGCTTTTATTTGGGATTGATTTACTGGTAGGGCTAAGGAGATTGCATCCCTCTCCCCTCACTAACAAACAAACCACCGATTCCCAAGAGAAGAAACACGACCTCCTCTTTATAATGGTACTATTCAGGTCTGTTTGTGAAGCAAACCTGCTCCGTGCTGTAAAAACCAGCTCTTCTCACTAATTAATCTCTTTGCTCTGGAAAATATAAGTGTTTCTTCCTGATTCTTCTTTTGTCTGCCCCAGGCACACTACAAGCTCTTGCTTACCATCTCACTCCCGTTCTCACCAGTCTTCTTGTCACCAGTGACTACTGCTAATCACACAGCAGGCAACATCTTGACCCTTATCCCAAAGTTTCAAATAGGCTGGTTGTGGGTTTAGGGTTTTGTTTTGTTGTTTTGTTTTTGGTTGTTTTTGGCTTTGTTTTTTTTCATTTTGTACTCTGGTTGGTGTCCATTGGTGGTACCATGCAGTGGCTGATCATCACCTCAAACTGCCTGTGCTGGTTTGAACTAATTGGAGGATTTGAGTGAGAAATTAGACTATAGGCTGAGAAATGAAAACACATGATGTCACTTCACTTGCAGCTTTACTGAGACAGAAAAAAAAAATTGTTTTAAGAGTTGTAACCCAAATATAGATAAGTCAGACTGTTTCACACCTCTCCGGGTTGTGGCTGCTCCTTGCATGGCTCTTTTTCCCTGCCTTGTATAGCTAATTCTCAATAATTCCACTAACTTCTTTCCTACTGCTAACCCCCCTGGCCCATATACCTTCACCTATCTGCTGCATCAACAGATGGTGAGGTAAGACTGGGGAAGAGGGGAAAAGTGGTAGGGGTGGTTAGAAACCCCTCTTAGGGATTTTGATCTCTAGGAGGGCTGTGGTGTTTCTGTATTACTTTTTCACTGCATATATCTGTAAATATCTGTTATACATTGTAAAGATCTGCTTGTATATTGTGCATAGTTGTAAATATAAAGCTTCATTTACCACCTTCCAGCCGTCTGAGTCCTAGCCTGGGTTATATCAAAGGGTGGGGGGGCAGGTAACTGCTAAACCACCACACTGCCACACCACCCAGTTTGCTTAGAGCAGTGTCTTTTTGATTGGATTACCTCTGAACAGCACTTTAGCTGTCTTGATATCGGGGAGTTCACTGCAGCCTCTCTGATTTCACCCTGTGCCTATCATTTAGAGAAGACCAAGGCTGCGTTTCTTCTGCACTATGAAATAATGACTAACTGGAGCTTGAACCCTGATCAGCAAAACCCCTTCAAATATTTACAAGTATTCTGCCATTTGCCTCTCCACATTCACCATCCTTGGCTGAAGAAAATATTCCTGCTGAACTGGACAGGGAAGGAAAAAATAATCACCATAACACAGCAACTGGGGGCACAAGCCTTACCCAAGAGCTGGTGTCACAACCCTTCCCTGAGTGCTGGCTCTGCAGCAAAATCTGTTCTGCAATACGCAAAGAAGGGTCGTGGACTATTTCTAAATGCTGTGGAGGAAAGAGACACTCCCTTTTCCCAGCTGTAATTTCGAGAGGCACATAAACCCCTCTTTTCTGTTTCTCCGTGTGTCAACACACACCTCTGTGTGTTTGCACCCAGACACATGTCATAGAATCATAGAATCATAGAATCAGCCAGGGTTGGAAGGGACCACAAGGATCACCTAGTTCCAACCCCCCTGCCATAGGTGGGGACACCCTACCCTAAATTAGGCTGGACAGAGCCTCATCCAGCCTTGCCTTAAACACCTCCAGGGAAGTGGCCCCAACCACCTCCCCGTGGTTGCAACCTGTTCCAGCATGTCCCTGAGACATGCTCAGATTGCAATGATTTGAAGAACCAGACACGACAATTTCTTACCAGGATTTAATGGTCCAGAGCAATGCAAAAATACCAGAATCAAGCAAACTGCTTCTGCAGAAAATTTTTAAATGCTAGAGATAATGGAGAGCCAAGGAAATGTTAATACTTTCACGTCTAAGCCGACTCTTCTCCTTCTATATAGGCCGGTGGTCCCCAGTCCTCTGATGTTTCCTGTGGCAAAGGAAAATGTAGAAGAGAAGTTGAAATTGAGACTGGCAGGCAGAGCAAAAATAAATTTACATTCCTGAGTGTGTGTGGGTATTGTGTCTCCTGACCCTACGAGAGGCTCATTCTTGCTCGTTCAGGTTCCTCCAAGCAGGTTTTCAGCCTTTGGCCAGGAGAGACCTTGTGGTCCATGAAGCAATCTCCAAGTGACCGGGAGGGGTAACACCAGCTGGCAGGTCTGCAGTCAGAGAGAGAAATGGCAGGGGCTGGAAAAGTGAAATGGATTGAAAAATTCTACCTTATGGGAAGAAATTCATTTAACTCTTGACTTTGAGCTCCATTGCTAAGCCAGACCAGGATGAAGCTGTCAGGCAGGCTGCTAAAAATACACTGAGAAAGACAGTTCTTCTAATGATGTGAAAACACCCAGAGTGCAACCCAAGTTTAATAGATGAGAAATTCAGCTGTTCAAATCTGCCTTTTATCCTATTAGGTTTAAATGCAATTAGGATGCCACAGTTAATAGTATGTCTCCTACATCTTGTGGGGCACATAGATAAAGACCAGTTGGTGGGACAGGAGGAACCATTTTTGTCCTATCTTCTCTGGGAGCTGGGGGAAGTTGAAGCCATTTGTGTGTGTCTGGACAGGCATACATGGAGCAAATTGAAACCAGTTCTGCAAAGGCACCAGAGGATACCACTCTGCTTCCTCCTCCTAATCAGTGATGGAGGCAGTGAATAAAAGCAAAGCTGGATTCATTTTCTGCAGGAAGGCAGATGTGATAGTCCCTGATGAAGCTCATGACCATGGGGATTGGAACTAGATGATCCTTGTGGTCCCTTCCAACCCTGACTGATTCTATGGTGGACCAAAGGGTGATTTACAGCTGGGGTCTACGAGGGACATCATTTGAACTGAGTAGATGAGATGTCTCACCTTGCCTCCATTTCCCCCCTTCTTTCCTTTTAGAAGTATTAAGAAGTATTATAATAATATATATATTAAAGTAAAATATGTTTCATGCATATAGGTGTTTATATGCATATATAAAATAAAAGTTGGTTCATGCTTGGCAGGCTTGAACCATCACAGGAATTTTGAGAACTTTTTATCATTTGCAGGGCCTGTCCATCAAATTCTTTGCAGAGCATTCAAACTGGTACCTTACACAAATCTTCTTCCTCGTTTAATCCAGACTAGTTTAGACTCAAATTCATTTAGATCAATGAAAATCTAGCTAAAGAGCCATCAGCAAAGTCAACTGAGGGAAAGAACATATCACCAAACTTGGGGCAGGTGTCCACCAGAAAGGGCCTGGGCTCTCCATGAGCATCCTTTTGAAGGCTTATTTTGTGTAAGGGAAGAAACTCACCTCTTGTAGTACCATTTCTGTCACAGATTAATAGTCTCTTTCCATAGCAACACCTGACCCCTTCCTCCCCTCTCTGTGATTATATATACATATATACATATAGATATAGTCCCTGTCTAGGGAAAGAATGGACAGCTGACAATTTTCTGTGGCATCAGCACAATTTAATGAAAAGAAAG
>VWZI01021434.1:20263-30304 GCA_013396835.1 Psilopogon haemacephalus | reverse complement strand
TATATATAAAAATTTTCCCCCCATTTAATATTTACAGGCCTTGAAGGGAAACTTTGATTGATGCGCATCTGTTAAGCACCTACTCAGTAAACACTCGCGCGTTACACAATGAGGCAATTTGTTTTGGGCCCTGTTGTTTGCATCTTGCCATCGCACGCAAATTTGATTTGAGGAAGATCCTTAGCTCTGATCTTATCGTGCAGCAAGGGATTTGCAAACAGCTACCTATAAGTAGTTCGGTTCCAACTTGCAGCGCGCCGCATCCACCGTTTGTATTCCAAGTTCAGGCGCCGCATGCGGAAGCCATAGAGTAGTAGAGTCTGTCCCCCCACTTCCTGTCCCCCAGCCCTCAGAGATTTATAAACATTGATTCAATCCCCTCTCAGTCTTCTCTTCTCCAGGCTAAGCAGCCCCAGGTCCCTCAGCCTCTCCTCACCAGGCAGTGCTCCAGTCCCCTCAGCATCCTCATAGCTCTCTGTTGGTCCTTCTCCAGCAGATCTCTGTCAGTTATAAACTGGGGAGGCCAAAACTGAAGGCAGTGCTCAAGATGGGGTCTCAGCAGGGCAGAGTAGAAGGGGAGGAGAACCTCCCTTGATCTGCTGGACACACTCTTCCTAATACACCCCAGGATGCCATTGGCCCTCTTGGCCACATGGGCACATTGCTGTGCCATGGATGTTCTCCACCAGCACTCCCAGGTCCCTCTCCACAGGGCTGCTCTCCATCAGTCACCTCCCAACCTCTACTGCTGCATCTTATTATTCCTGCCCAGGTGCAGGACTGTGCACTTGTCCTTGTTGAACCTCATTTGGTTCCTCTGCGCCCAGCTCTGTCTGTCCACACAGCCTTCAGCTGGATCAGCCAAACCTCCCAGTCTGGTGTCATCAGCAAACTTGCTGAGCAGACTCTGTCTGTCTGTCTGTGCCCTCATCAATGTAATTGATGAAGATGTTGAACAAGACTGGACCCAGCACTGATAGCTGGGGGACTCCACTGGTCACAGCTAAGATGGGTGACTGCTGAGCCTAATAATCCAACCTCCTTTTATGTCTCAGTTAACACCAGTTGCAAATTGAACACACAATGAAGTGGTCCTTAAAAGTAAACAAAATATGTCACCATCTCATTCTGTTCAGACATCTTTATCTTGTTGAGTGGTTGCTGATTGATCAAGATGGTTAAGCCAACTACTTCCTCCACCTTCCACTGCTAGAGTCAGCTGGCATCACTTGTGAACGGGCCTGCAGAACAAGTGGACACTAGCTATGAAGATCTGGCACTAAAATTGACACTGAGAAATTATCCAGGTAGCAAGGGGTAGGACAAAACCTGCTGCGCTGCATGCAGAAGGAAGGGTCAGCCCTGGAGCCATTAGTCTCGCTCTGATACTACCTCAGAGTGAGTGCCTGTAGGACCTGTGCTCTGTGGGAGTCGTTCTTGAGAACGAGGGGACACAGTCTCAAGGGAGGTCTAGGCTGAATGTTAGGAGGAAGTTCTTGGAAGAGAGAGTGATTGGCATTGGAATGGGCTGCCCAGGGAAGTGGTGGAGTCCCCATCCTTGGAGGTGTTCAAGCAAAGCCTGGATAGAGCACTTAGTGCCATTGTCTAGGGCTGAGTGCTAGGTTGGGCTGGATGAGATTGGAGGTCTCTTCCAACCTGCCTTATCTATTCTATTCTATTCTATTCTATTCTATTCTATTCTATTCTATTCTATTCTATTCTATTCTAGTCTATTCTATTCTAGTCTAGTCTAGTCTAGTCTAGTCTAGTCTAGTCTAGTCTAGTCTAGTCTAGTCTAGTCTAGTCTAGTCTAGTCTATTCTTCAGTGAAGATCTTGCGCTAAAATTGACACTGAGAAATTATCCAGGTAGCAAGGGGTAGGACAAAACCTGCAGCGCTGCATGCAGAAGGAAGGGTCAGCCCTGGAGCCCTTAGTCACACTCTGATATTACCTCAGAGTGAGTGCCTGTAGGACCTGTGCTCTGTGGGAGTCGTTCTTGAGAACTGATCCTCCGAGATACACCACTTCTTGGGTAGTGTTGATGTAGCCTGCACACTTTCATCTTCCAGTGTAGCAACAGCCTGATCTGTTAACCTTGCATGGACCTGTTGAAACCTATTTGGATTCCCCTGGGGTTGAGTGCTGAATCAGTGCCCCAGCACAACAGAAATCTTGGCTACTATGCAACATTTGCCCGTTTTAGATGTGTATCTCCTAAACCAGATAAATATTTTTTTTCTTTTAGACACACCTAACAACTGCTTTTTTAATTTTTTTTTTTTTCAGCTGGTTTGCAAACCAGAACCCTGCATGGATACAACAGTCTGCACCGCACACAATCACTGCTCTCCATTGCATGGTGCATTGACTACGTTGACACAAAGGCAGATTCAAGGCATTTTACAGGATTGTTATGCTCTTAGAATCATAGAATCAGTCAGGGTTGGAAAGGACCACAAGAATCATAGAATCAGTCAGGGTTGGAAAAGACCACAAGAATCATAGAATCAGTCAGGGTTGGAAATGATCACAAGAGTCATAGAATCAGTCAGGATTGGGAAGGACCACAAGGATCATAGAATCAGTCAGGGTTGGAAAAGACCACAAGAATCATAGAATCAGTCAGGGTTGGAAAAGACCACAAGAATCATTGAATCAGTCAGGGTTGGGAAGAACCATAAGGATCACAGAATCAGTCAGGGTTGGAAATGACCACAAGAGTCATAGAATCAGTCAGGATTGGGAAGGACCACAAGGATCATAGAATCATAGAATTAGTCAGGACTGGAAAACACCACAAGAATAATAGAATCATAGAATAAGTCAGAGTGGGAAAGGACCACGAGAATCATAGAATTAGTCAGGGTTGGAAAGGACCACAAGAATCATAGAATCATAGAATCTATGCTATTCTATGCTATTCTACTCTACTCCTATTCNGCTATTCTATGCTATTCTACTCTCTTCCTATTCTATTCTACTCCTATTCTATTCTATTCTATTCTATTCTATTCTATTCTATTCTATTCTATTCTATTCTATTCTATTCTATTCTATTCTATTCTATTCTATTCTATTCTATTCTATTCTATTCTATTCTATTCCATCCCATTCCATTCTATTCTGTTCTATTCCAATCTGCTGCTAAGTGTAGAGAGAAATTAACTACAAGAGACAGGTCTGTTAACAGATGGACAAAGTGATTGGGTAGCAGACAAGACACACCAAGGTATAAAATGCTGTGGGACACAATTTATATCAAAGCACTCCTTTTCCACCTTTCATCACCTCTGGAATAATCAGACACCCACACAGCTGCTCATTTATTTGCAACCATCCCACGTAGGGAACACTCTAAAACACAGTGGAAGTTTTCAGTGAAATATATGTGTGTATATATATATATATATATATATCCAAGTTGCATATGTGAACTTGGATCAGATGCGATGGGAGGACTCTTTTATGCCATTAAATCAAAGGATTAAACCTTCTCTCCAGACATGGCTCCAGGCTATTGCATTTGTGAGCTGACAGGTTGAAAGCTTAACAGCTCTATCACAGCCATATACCTCGGCTCCACCCAGAGGGGGATTAAACCAGGGAATTCAAACTATCTGGGGTTTATGGCTTATCTCATTCAGACAAGCGTGAGGCAGCCACTCTCTCTGGGAAGGACTTCTTCCTAATATCCAGCCTATACCTCCCCTGGCTCATCTTGAGACTGTGTCCGCTTGTTCTGTTGCTGGTTTATGGTGTTCATCTGCACAAAAAACTACCTTAGCCTTAGGGAAGGTGCTAGAAGGTGTGAAAGAGAGGAAAAGAAAAGGACATGACTAGGAGAAGACAAGGAATGTTCTTTGTGGTATGTTTTGGGAAAGGAATCCAAGAAGGACAAATCTAAACAGTCATTGAAAAAAAAAAAAACAACAAAAAACAAAACCCCAACAGGCTGCCTGCTTTTCTTCCTTTGTTCTGATTCCTCCCACTCATCAGCAAATGAAAATATTATAGGAAAAAAAAAAAATTCCAGGAAAGTGATTTCAAGGAAAAAAAAAAACCCAAAAGAACTAGTTGGCAGCGTGTATAAAAAAGTGCTTCTAAAAAAAAAAATTCTTTCAGCTTTTTTGCTTTGTAGTCAATGCTTCTCCCTCCCTCCCTCACCCCCCTGCCCCCAGCAGAGAGGTTTATTTTCCCCACGCAGTCAGCTTTCAGTATATTAAAATTAATATTATAAGGCAGATTGTTTGAGGGCCTGACTGTGTTTAGAGTTTGCCTACGGTTTAGTTGGCGTCGCTGTAGATAACTTCTATCTAGGCCAGTCTTAATATTTGGACACATGATAGAAGGCAACTGTTAAACAGCAGCTCGACAGAGAGCCTCCTGCCAGCGGTGTCTGTAGGATCAGGGGACTGTGACCGCTGCGCCCCGAAGCCAACAGCTGCTTGCTGGAGATGTGAATGACCTCAGCTGTCTCGCTCCACCGCCAGACTCCACTGCTCTCCATGCAGAGCTGGCAGGAGCTGATGTTCTCTGCCTTCTCGCTCTTCCCCAGGTCACACAACACTCTTCAGCACACGAGCTCCCCGCTGCTGTTCTTTTGCCTTGGATATCACCCATGGCAGAGGTTCAGACAAGCAGCCTGGAGCACTGTGCTGCATTGAGCCATTGCGAGCAGACCGAGGATAGCCCAACTAGAATCATAGAATCACAGAATCATAGAATTATAGAATCACAGAATCACAGAATCATAGAATCATAGAATCATAGAATCACAGAATCATAGAATCACAGAATCACAGAATCATAGAATCACAGAATCATAGAATCATAGAATCACAGAATCATAGAATTATAGAATCACAGAATCATAGAATTATAGAATCACAGAATCACAGAATCACAGAATCATAGAATCATAGAATCACAGAATCATAGAATCATAGAATCACAGAATCACAGAATCACATAAACATAGAATCATAGAATCACAGAATCATAGAATCATGGAATCACAGAATCATTCAGGATTGGAAGGGACCACAAGGATCAGCCAGTTCCAACCCCCTGCCATGCCCAGGGACACCCTACCCTAGATCAGGCTGCCCACAGCCTCTGCCAGCCTGGCCCCAAACACCTCCAGGGATCTGGCCACAAACACCTCCCTGGGCAACCCATTCCAGGCTCTCACCACTCTCATGCTCATCGACTTCCTCCTCACATCCAATCTGAATCTCGCCACCTCCAGCTTTGCTCCATTCTATGACTTATGAATATTCAACTGAGCATCAGGTTTCACTCAGCTGGTTTAAAACTAGAGGAAGATCAATGTGTATATATATTTTAGCAACGCCTTGTGGTCCCTTCCGACCCTGTCTGATTCTATGCTTCTGTGATTCTATGATTCCATGATTCTATGATGTTTCTATGAGTCTATGACTTGTGAATATTCAACTGAGCATCAGGTTTCCCTCAGCTGGTTTAAAACCAGAGGAAGACCAATGTATATATATATATATTTTAGCAATGCCTTGTGGTCCCTTCCGACCCTGACTGATTCTATGATTCTGTGATTCTACTATTGCATGATTCTATGATGATTCTATGACTTGTGAATATTCAACTGAGCATCAGCTTTCCCTCAGCTGGTTTAAAACCAGAAAAAGGCCAATGTATATATATATATATTTTAGCCATGCCTTGTGGTCCCTTCCGACCCTGAGTGATTCTATGATTCTGTGATTTGATGGTTCTATGATTTTATGATGATTTCTATGACTTGTGAATATTCAACTGAGCATCAGCTTTCCCTCAGCTGGTTTAAAACCAGAAAAAGGCCAATGTATATATATATATATTTTAGCAACGATTTCACCATCACTTTCCCATACACAGAAATGGATTTTCTAGAGGCTGGAGGGATTATAGCCATCCCCTCCTCCCAGATCATTCCTCAGTTCAGCATGCATTCCGCTCCTCACAATGCCTGTCAACACATGACTGGCTGCAGCAGTGCATGTTTTCCCTGGAAGTCAATGGAGAACATTAGGGACCACACTAGGGGAAAGCCTGACAGAAGTGAATCGTTCCAAAGACAGGCTGAAGTCCAAAGCCGTATGGGCTACGCACCCTAATATCTGGAGCTGGTGACAGAAGAGGGATTGCCTGCTCATTAATAGCAGTGTTTTCAATAGCTACTCAAGAAATAATCAGGGGGATTAGAGGGCTAGAGGGAAACGAACATAAACTCATTGTTTGAGCAAAGGGGATTAAGCGAGGAGACGAGAAACCGTAAATGAATAAATCTCAGTAACGGACTCGCTCCTAGTGACATCAATAAGCTTCTAAGGGAAAAAAATAAATAAAGCAAAGCAAAATAAATAGTGCGAGGCCAGTTGTCTGCAGCAAGAGTTTCAGAGAGGGAATAAAGAAAAACAGGAAAAAAAAAAAAACAAACAACAAAGAAGAAGAGAAGAAAAAGAAAAGAAAAAAAAAAAGTCTTGTGAAATTCTGTTGCATCAGATCCATGAATGCTGATCTGAGGATCAAGGTCATCTTGGTGAAGGCATAAAATAACAAATTTCCTGAGTAACATCCTCTCCTCCCACCCTGTGTTCCAAGTGTCCTCAGATTTCTGTCAGAGGACACTGAACTTTCCGTGGTCTTTCCATCCCAGAAGGAGCTCTACACGTGTGCACTCCAGGCAATAAGATCTTCTTTGGCAGCTCAGCTCTCATAGATTAAAAAAAAAAATAATTAAAAAAACCCCAAGCCTCTCATAGATAAAAGAAAACCAAACCCAAACCTCTCATAGATTAAAAAAAAAAAAAAACCAAAAATCCCAAACCTCAAATAGATTAAAAAAGAAAATTAAAAATCCCCAAACCTCTCATAGATTAAAAAAAAAACCAACAAAAAAACCCCCAAACCTCTCATACATTAAAAAAAAGAAAAAAATTAATGTGATGCAGAACTGAAGAAGACATTGAGAGACTCCTTAGGAGATAAAGGCACAGCTTCACCGAGCAGTTTAACTAATAAAGAGCTCCACATCTGGAGGGTGAAATACCTGAAAGGAAAAGTGGTTGAATAGCAAAGTTTGAAACAATAAAACTTACTATAGCTTCACAGAGTCACAGAAAGACACAGGTTGGCAAAGCCTCTCAGGATCACCAGGTCCAGCCTAGAACCCTGCTCTGCAAGAGTCACCTTGCTTGAAGCAAGTAATCTATATCTATATATCTATATATCTATATATCTATATATCTATATATCTATATATCTATATATATAATCCTAGAATCAGTCAGGGTTGGAAGGGACCACAAGGATCAGCCAGTTCCAACCCCCCTGCCATGCCCAGGGACAACCTACCCTAGATCAGGCTGCCCACAGCCTCTGCCAGCCTGGCTGCAAACACCTCCAGCAATATGGCCCCAAACACCTTCCTGGGCAACCCATTCCAGCCTCTCACCACTTTCATGCTCAACAACTTCCTCCTCATCTCCAATCTGAATCTCCCCACCTCAATCTTTGCTCCATTCCCCCTAGTCCTGTCAGTCCCTCATAGCCTAAAAAGTCCCTCCCCAGCTTTTTTGTAGCTCCCTTCAGATACTGGCATTGGAATGGGCTGCCCAGGGAGGTGGTGGAGTCACCATCCCTGGAGATATTTAACAGATGCATGGCTGTGGTGCTACAACTACCTGAAGGGAGGTTGTAGCAGGTGGGGTTGGGCTCTTCTCCTAAGCAAGCAGTAGCAGAAGGAGGGGACACAATCTCAAGTTGTGCCAGGGGAGGTATAGGCTGGATATTGGGAAGAAGTTGTTGCCAGAGAGAGTGATTGGCATTGGAATGGGCTGCCCAAGGAGGTGGTGGAGTCCCCATCCCTGGAGGTGTTCAAGCAAAGCCTGGATGGAGCACTTGGTTGATTGGCTAGGGCTGGGTGCTAGGTTGGACTGGATGATCTTCCAACCTGGTCTCTTCCAACCTGGCTGATTCTATGATTCTATGATACTATGAGGGACATGTTTCAGTGGTACTCCTCAGCCATGGGACTGTGAGCTCTAGGAGGGTGGTTGGATGACCTCAAAAGCCTTTTCCAACCCCAACAGTTCTATAATTATGTGCTATGAATGCAAACATTTCTAGGAGGAAAGGTCTATCCAAGCCTCCAACATCTATCCAACAACTAGGAAAGAACAAGAACAGTGCATGTGTGTACAGTGCTACTCTGTAACACTGTCCCAATCTCCAAATATTTTGAGACTGGGAATTTCCTAAGGCAGATGTGGCCTCTGCATGTTTAGTTAAATGGAGTGATGTTCTTTTTCACATTCTTCCCAAGTGTCTCATTCTGGCTGATGTAAACTCCAGCATCCACAGCTTGCTTTGGCAAAAGCTCCTGCAGATTTGTGTGCTATGTCAGGAGCCACCTTCTTTTGTTTGACTTTGGCTCTCCCTGGCCTTATGTGATGTTCCTGGAGGACAAGAAGAGAACTTTAATTCTACTGCTTTGGGGGGGGGGCAAACCAGAAGTGCCCTGCAGAAATTCCTAGAGAGAAATCATTCATAACTCAGGAAGATTAAAGCCCAAATGTAATCAAAGTCTTCTATCTCTAGAATAGAACAGAATAGAATGGAATGGAACAGAACAGAATAGAATAGAATAGAATAGAATAGAATAGAATAGAATAGAATAGAATAGAATAGAATAGAATAGAATAGAATAGAATCACCCAAGTTGGAAGAGACCTCCAAGCTCATCCAGTCCAACCTATCACCCAGCTCTAGCCAATAAACTAGACCATGGCACTAAGTGCTCCATCCAGTCCTTTCTTGAACACCTCCAGGGATGGTGACTCCACCACCTCCCTGGGCAGCCCATGGCTTCTCGTAGCCATTCCCCACCCAACCTGGAATTGTGCTTGGGATTGCACCCACCCAGCTGCAGGACCTTACACTTGGCCTTGTTGAATGTCATGAGGTTGGTCTGGGCACAGCTCTGCAGCCTGTGTAGGTCCCTCTGGATGGATCCCTGCCCTCTGGCAAGTCAGCTGTGCCACACAGCTTGGTGCCAGCTGCAAACTTGCTGAGGGTGCACTGATTCCTCTGCCCATGTCCCTGAGTCAGCTGAACCCTTCTTTACTCTCAGACCAGTCAGTTCACTTATAGAACTCACTGTAGATGCACTGGAAACTCTGCTAATTTTTGTCCATGTGCTGGTTTGAACTAATTGGAGGGTTTGAATGAGAAATTAGGCTATAGGCTGAGAAAGGCAAACACTGATGGTGCTACTTCACTCACAGCTTTACTGAGAAAGAAAAAAAAAATATTTTAAGAGTTGTAACCCAAACATAGATAAGTCAGACTGCTGTGGGCTGTGGCTGCTCTTGCATGGCTCCTTTCTCCCTGCCTTTTGTAGCCGAACCTGAATAATTCCGCTAATTTCTTTCCTGTTGCTAATTCCCCCTGGCCCATCTACCTTTGCCTATGTCTGCTGCATAAAACAGATGGTGACATAAGATTGGGGGAAGGTGGTAGGGGTGGTTAGAAACCTCTCTTAGGGATTCTGAAGCCTGGGAGGGCTGTGGTGTTTCTGTGTTGCCTTTTCACTGTATATATCTGCAAATATCTGTCATACGTCGTAAACATCTGCTTGTCTATTGTGTAAATATAAAGCTTCGTTTATTAACTTCCAGCCCACTGAGTCCTAGCCTGGGGTTCTTTCAAAGCGTGGAGGGGGGCAGATAACTGTCAAACCACCACAGCTCACCTGTGCAGAGTCCTTCTGCTGTTTCGGGTAGCCATCCCCACCAGCCCATCTGCCCTTCGTCAGGCTCCCTGAAAGAGAGCAGCTCCTCTGACTCTCATCTCTACCTTTAGACCTTAATAGAGGAGCCCTTAAGTGCAATGAGTTCCTCTTTATGCCATCAGCGATGCCACCCATTTAGGCACTGGTTACTAACAGGGAGGGATTTGCACTGGCACACCTTTGTTCCCGCTGAAGGAACCATCCCTCTTCAAAATCACTTAGGCACAGA
>VWZI01021434.1:3436-14805 GCA_013396835.1 Psilopogon haemacephalus | reverse complement strand
AAAATTTTTTTTTCTTTCATTGCTTATGAGTAGAGCAACACTCACCTACCTTAAATGCATCTCTGGCAAACCCTCAGACGTCTTTCCAGCAGCCTACCCTTGAGCTACAACCTGCTGGAAAAGAAAATGGTCATTGAAGGAGTCATTTTAAGGAGTGTTCTCATTTAAGGGGTCATTTTAAGGGGTGTTCTCATGTAAGGAGTCATTTTAAGGGGTGTTCTCAGGTCCAAAGTCCCATAACATCACAGAATCAACCAGGTTGGAAGAGATCTCCAAGCTCATCCACTCCAACCTATCACCCAGCCCTATCCAATCAAGTAGACCCTGGTGTTGCAAGGGAGCTGGAATCAGTTATGCTGAGCTGATATGATTGACACAGTGTTCACTTTATTAGGGACCAAATCACACTTTTACACTGTTAGCTAATTAGCAGAAGGCAAACGTGTCCAACTTGGCCACACAAGATCTGCAGGACGGTGTCCATCCCAGCCAGAAGCATACTAATTGGTTGGTACAATTGATTGGTACAATGAAAAGCACAAACCCATTCAAAGGGGTTCGGAGGGCTGGAGCACCTCTACTATGAGGTGGAGTCTCAACAGGGCAGAGTAGAGGGGGAGAATCACCTCTCTAGCCCCACACTGCTCCTGATGCAGTCCAGGCTCTGCTTGGCTTTCTGGGCTGCAAGTGCACCCTGCTGCCTCATCTTGAGCTTCTCTTCCACCAGCACCCCCATTCTGTGCTTCTGTGCTTCTCTGGTTCTTGAAAGCTTAGAGCCTGCAGAAATGTGGGTAAGTCTGGTCGTTTTCAAAATGAATAAGTTATATTCTTGGCCCATGAGCCATGAGCCTGTAGCATGTCAAGTCCCTGCTCCAAAAAATGAGGGATTCTAGTAAAAAAAAAAAAAAATTGAAAGAAGAAGAAGAAGAAGAAGAAGAAGAAGAAGAAGAAAGACCAGACTTTTCACACATGGACAAAAACTTATGTTTGTCACTGGCCTCATTCTTGGAAACAGCTGAGCTGTTTTTGCTGCAGTTTTCCCAAACAAGGTCACCCCAAGGCTAAAGCTCAGCATGGAAAATTTCGTTTCAAGAGATTTCAGTTTTTCCAAAGCTGTTAACAACTGAGAACTCAGCCTCACAAGCAGAGGTACCAGGGAGCTCTGTTATATAACACCTTACTAATCCAAATGGAGGTGTTTCTCCATCTGCAGATGGGGCACCTGGGAAGTGCCCAGCAAATATCTAAAGAGCAAGGGTCAAGAGGATGGGGCTGGGCTCTTTTCACCCAGGAGGTTCCATCTGAACAGCAGGAGAAATGCCATTCTCGTAGGGATGCCCTGGAGCAGGATGCCCAGAGAGGTTGTGGAACCTACTCTGGAGATTTTCAAAATCATAGAATCATAGAATCAGTCAGGGTTGGAAGGGACCACAAGGATCAGCCAGTTACAATCCCTCTGCCATGCCCATGGACATCCTACACTAAATCAGGCTGCCCACAGCCTCTGCCAGCCTGGCTGCAAACACCTCCAGGGATCTGTCCCCAAACACATCCCTGGGCAACCCATTCCAGCCTCTCACCACTCTCATGCTCAACAACTTCCTCCTCACATCCAATCTGAATCTCTCCACCTCCAGCTCTGCTCCATTCCCCCTAGTCCTGTCACTACCTCATAGCCATTCACATGCGTCCTTAACTCCCTCCATAAAAACATTTCTATTATAATTAAAGAATCCTAAAATCCATCAGGTTGGAGAGGGACCCTTGAAGATGATATTGTCCCCTGCAATGAGCAGGGACATTTCCTATTAGATCAAGTTGTTCTGGGCCCCATCAAGTTTGACCTTGAATGTCTCCAGGTGTGAGGACTCAACCACATTCCCACACAACCTGTTCCAGTATTTCACCACCTTCATTGTGCAGGATTTCCTCTTTATGTCCAGCCTAAATCTACTCTGCTCCAGTTTGGACTCGATGATGCCTTTGGGGCTATTCCAACCCCTAACATCCTGTGATCCTGTCATCCTGTGAAATCATTTCCCCTCATCCTATTGCTGCAAGCCCTTCTAAACAGTCCCTCCCCAACTTTCCTCTGCATCCACTTCAGATGCTGCAATGCAGCTCTAAGGTCTCTTCTTCACGCTACACAGCCCCAACTCGCGCAGCCTTTCCCCATGGGCCTCAGAGCTGGGCACAGCAGACCAGGTGAGGTCTCACAAGAGCAGAGGGGAGTGGCAGAGTCACCTCACTCGACCTACTAGCCACACTTCTCTTGATGCAATCCTGAGCACGGTTTGCAAGTGCACACTGCTGGCTCAGCTCCAGCTTTTGATGCAACTCTGAGCACGGTTTGCAAGTGCACACTGCTGGCTCAGCTCCAGCTTTTGATGCAACCCTGAGCATGGTTTGCAAGTGCACACTGCTGGCTCAGCTCCAGTTTCACTTCCACCAGTACCCCAAAGTCCTATTCTGCAGGTCTGCTCTCCATTTTGTCATCCCCCAGCCTGTAATGATGCTGCAGATTGCCCCAGCCCAGGTGCAGGACCTTGCGCTTGCCCGTATTGAACCTCATACCTCCATCGTGCTTTGAGTTCACCATGCTTTGAGCTCCATATGCATTCTTTTACCCCATACCTTCATTATGCTTTGAGTTCAACGTGCTTTGAGCTCAACATGCATTGTATTAGTTTCTCAGTAGTGCCACCGCACACATTTTCACAAGACCTGGGGGTCTGGGTTGACAAAAAAGCTCAACGTGAGCTGACAGTGTGCACATGCAGCCCAGAGAGCAACTGTGTGCTGGGCTGCAGCAAGAGCATCTGTGGGCAGCAGGGCAAGGGAGGAGATTCTGCCTATTTGCTCTACTCTCCTCACACCCCACCTGCTGTACTGTGTGCAGTTCTGGAGCCCCCAGCACAAGCAGGACATGGAAGTGTTGGAGCCAGTCCAGAGGAGGGCCACAAAGATGCTGAGAGGGCTGCAGCAGCTCTGCTATGAGGACAGGCTGAGAGTTGGGGCTCTGCAGCCTGGAGAAGAGAAGGCTTCCAGGAGACCTTAGAGTAGCCTTCCAATATCTGAAGGAGGGCTGGGGAGGGACTATTGACAAGGTCTTATAATGGCAGGACGAGGGTTAATGAGTTTAAACTGGCAGAGGGGAGATTTAAACTGGATGTTAGAAGGAAGTTCTTTACAGTGAGGGTGGTGAGACACTGGCACATTGGCTAGGGCTGGGTGCTAGGTTGGACTGGGTGATATTGTAGGTCTCTTCCAACCTGGATTATTCTATTTCTATATTTCTATTTCTATTTCTATTTCTATTTCTATTTCTATTTCTATTTCTATTTCTATTTCTATTTCTATTTCTATTATTTCTATTTCTATTTCTATATTTCTATTTCTATTATATTCCATTCTGTTGTATTCTATTCTATGATTAAAAAAGGATCCATCTCCTTGTTCTGAGGAGAAGTGGGCAAAAGTGGTGGCTGGGATAAAGTGCACTTTACTATCTATGAGTCACAGAATCATAGAATTAACCAGCTTGGAAAAGACCTCTGGGATCATCAAGTCCAACCTATCTTCTAACCCTACTCATTAACTAACCCATGGCGCTAAGTGACCCCGTCCAACCTCCAGGGATGGTGACTCCACCACCTCCCTAGGCAGCCCATTCCAATGCCAATCACTCTCTCTGCCAAGAATTTCTTCCTAATATCCATCCTGAACCTGCCCTGGTGCAGCTTGAGTCTGTGTCCTCTTGTTCTGTCCCTGGGTGCCTGGCACCAACTTGGCTATAACCTCTGGCAATTTCTCCTCTTGTACCTCTGCCAGATTTTAAAAGGTCAGTTGAATCCTCATCTGTGGTTAACTGTCAGGGTTGTTTGTCCATCAGGGTTGTTAATCATCCATTAAGTGAAACACCCTCCTCCTCCTCAAGCCACCAACATGGCCCTATTATTCTATTCTATTCTATTCTATTCTATTCTATTCTATTCTATTCTATTCTATTCTATTCTATTCTATTCTATTCTATTCTAAAAGCATGGCAGGCTAAGAGATGGAGCTGGATGCCCTCATCCATCCACCGATGTGGCCCTATTATTCTATCCTATCCTATGCTACTCTACTCTACTCTACTCTACTCTACTCTACTCTACTCTACTCTACTCTACTCTACTCTACTCTACTCTACTCTACTCTACTCTACTCTACTCTACTCTACGCTACTCTACTCTACTCTACTCTACTCTACTCTACTCTACTCTACTCTACTCTACTCTACTCTACTCTACTCTACTCTACTCTACTCTAAAAGCATGGCAGGCTAAGAGATGGAGCTGGATGCCCTCATCCAGCCACCAATGTGGCCCTATTATTATATTGTATTCTATTCTATCCTATTCTATTCTACTCTACTCTACTCTACTCTGCTCTGCTCTACTCTGCCCTGCTCTACTCTACTCTACTCTATTCTAAAAGCACGGCAGGCTAAGAAATGGAGCTGGATGCCCTCCTCTAGCCACCGACGTGTCCCTATTATTCTACTCTATTCTATTCTACTCTATTCTAAAAGCACAGCAAGCTAAGAGATCGAGCAGATGTACTGAGCCATCAGGCACTGGTCTGTGTGGATGGCCCAGATTTATTTTTTGCCCTGCATTTCTTGACAGCCTTCACAGTGTGAGTTGCTCTACAGGATGCCCCTTCTGAGTACACTCAGTCCGAAAGAGTCCTCTTGCTGAGTTCACATGTGCACATAATAAGTCCAGCTGCCAAACGTAAATTTTCTAGGAAATCTTTTGTTTTCCTTCTTTCTATGGAAATGTTCTGGGAAATTATTATTTTAATTTTTTTTTTTTTTCCTTTTCACTGCAGTGGATCTTGGAATGTGTTGGTCATTGTTTTGTTGTTGTTTTGGTTTTGGTTTTGGTTTTTTTTTTTTCCATTTTCCCTAAGGTTTCACTTCGATATCAAGCCTCCCACTGCAGAATCATTCTGCATTTTGATTCCCTTTGTGCTCACAACTGCCACTTGAGTTTTGCCCAACGCTGTCAAAATATAAAAAAAGGAGAATGTCAGTTGGGAGCAGGAAAACAGAAGAGCTATTTCAGAACAACATCATGTACCCTAATATGTTGTTGTGGGGGTTTTTTTGTGTTGTTGTTGTGGGTTTTTTGTTTGTTTTTTAACCTATGGAATGCTTTTGCTACTAAAAGGATAACTACAATTCTATGATTCTATGATTCTACCATAAATAATGCTACTCAGCAGCATATTCACTTGTTTTCTCAATGCCTCCAGGGATGCTGACTCCACCATATCCTTATGCAGCCTCCTCCAACACCTGAAAACTTTTTCAGTGATGATTTTTTTTTTAATTTCCCTAATATGTGACTTAAACCTCCCTTGGCACAACTTGTGGGCATTTCTTCTTGTCATGTCACTTGCTGCATGTGAAAATCAAAGAATCATAGAATCAGGCAGGGTTGGAAGGGACCACAAGAATCAGCCAGTTCCAACTCCCCTGCCATGCCCAGGGATACCCTACCCTAGATCATCCTGCCCACAGCCTCTGCCAGCCTGGCTGCAAACCTCCAGGGATGTGGCCACAAACACCTCCCTGGGCAACCCATTCCAGACTCTCACCACTCTCATGCTCAGCAACTTCCTCCTCATGTCCAGTCTGAATCTCCCCACCTCAATCTTTGCTCCATTCCCCCTAGTCCTGTCACTACCTGAGAGCCTAAAAAGTCCCTCCCCTCAGGGCTGGGGGTCATGAGGGGTGGGACAGGCTCTGCTCACTTGCTCCCTGGGATAGGACAAGGAGCAATGGATGGAAGCTGTATCACAGGAGGTTGCAGCTCAACACAAGAGGCAACTTCTTGACTGGAAGGGTCCCAGAGCACTGGCACAGGCTGCCCAGAGAGGTTGTGGAGTCTCCTTCTCTGGAGCCTCTCAAGGCCTGTCTGGATGTGTTCCTGTGTGACCTGAGCTAGATTGTCTGGTCCTGCTCTGGCAGGGGAATTGGACTCAATGAGTTCTTTGAGTCAGATCTAATTCAAGGACTCAAAAGAAGATAATCACCTGCACATGTATAGGGGTTGACACTTCCATCTCAGGCATCCCTTCACTTTTCCATCAGAGATAGTGAATTAAACTTAAAAAGCAACTACTTTTTAAGAAGAAGAAGAAGAACTGCTTCACTGATGTCTTTTTGAATAAGACAGCTGAGCAAAGACACTGTCATCTCAGGCACACAGCTATGTTATTTTTTCCCCCCCCCAGACAATTGCCTTTTGTTCATTACGGGCAACAAGCTGCATGCAAAGATCTGCAACGCCTCCACTTGCCTGCCTCCCTCCGTCAGATTTATTTGTGTGGTCCCTCTGCTGTTTGCCTCCAGCAGCTGCCCACCTAGCTATCAGCAACACATCTGGCAATGGTGGGAACACTTGCATCATTCTTTTTCCATTAGAGCAACCGCTACAAATCTGTACTGGAAGGCGCCCAAGGTTTAAGTGAGCCCAGACCTCAGCAGCAAGAAGGGCGCCGAGATGCGTCGTGATCGAATTAACAGTCTTTGCTCACCTCGTTCTGTAATCCCTTTGATTTTGAGGGAAGTGCTGCTGAAATGGGATGTCTTGAGATATTTGAGATGGGATGGCATGCAGGCAACCCTGGCTAAAAGTGCAGGGATTTTGTATCACAGACAATTTTGTCACCTTTACCCCGTAAGGGCTACCATGTGCGCATGGAAGAGCATTGTGCCTTTGTGGCCAAGGAAGGCTGAGTGTATCTTAGGGTGCATTAAGAAGAGTGTGGCCAGCAGGTCCAAAGAGGTTCTTCACCGTGTCCACTTGGTCCTGGCAGGGCCTCATCTGGAGCATTGTTTCCTCAGCAGCAAGAAGGGTGCCAAGATGCGTCGTGACCAAATTAACAATTTTTGCTCACCTCATTCTGAAATCCCTTTGATTTTGGGGGAGGTGCTGCTGAAATGGGATGTATTGAGGCATTTGAGATGGGATGGCATGCAGGCAACCCTGGCTAGAAGTGCAGGGATTTTGTATCACACACAATTTTCTCATAGAATCATAGAATCAGTCATCTTTACTCCTATAAGACTACCGCGTGCGAGTGGAAGAGCAATGTGCCCTTGTGGCCAAGGAAGGCTGAGGGTATCTAAGGGTGCATTAAGAAAAGTGTGGCCAGCAAGTCCAAAGAGGTTCTTCTCTGTGTCCACTTTGTCCTGGCAGGGCCTCATCTGGAGCATTGTTTCCTGCTGAGGGCTCCCCACTTCAAGAGAGACAGGGAACTGTAGGGGAGAGTCCAACAGAAGCTCCCAAGATGCTGAAGGGGCTGGAGCTTCTCTGTCAGGAGGAGAGGCTAAGAGCCTTGGGTCTGTTTAGCCTGCAGAAGACTGAGAGGGCATCTTAATCTTTACAAATGTCTGATAGGACGAGGAGCAATGGATGGATACAAATTGGAAGCAAGGCTCATTGGTCCAGCCTAGCCAAGTCCCTCTGCAGAGCCTCTCTACCCTCATTCCAATCACCACTGCCACCCAACATGGTGTCACCTGCAAACTTACTGCTGACACTCTCTAGACCTGAATCAAGGTCATCAATAAAGATATTAAACAGAAGTGCTCCCACCTTCATCTTTGCTTATTTTTCACTTGCCTCTGCTGAGCCATAGAATTATAGAATGGTTTAGGTTGGAAGGGACCTCAAAGCTCAGCCAGTTCCATCCCCCTTGTGCCATAAGCAGGGACATCTCCCACCACCCTCAGAAGTGCTCCCACCTTCATCTTTGCTTATTTTTCACTTGCCTCTGCTGAGCCATAGAATCATAGAATGGTTTAGGTTGGAAGGGACCTCAAAGCTCAGCCAGTTCCATCCCCCTTGTGCCATAAGCAGGGACATCTCCCACCACCCTCAGAAGTGCTCCCACCTTCATCTTTGCTTATTTTTTCCTTGCCTCTGCTCAGTCACAATGCTGCACAGTAGTGACTTCTGGTGACTCCTTTGTGTGCTACCAGTGTAAACTGTACTCGATCTGAATGCCTTAGCCCATACAATTTGGCCAGTGGAGTCACACTGTGAAATCCCTTCACGGCATTGTTCTGAAACATTCAAGATGCTCCTAGAATGGACACCACCCCCTGGCCTACAGACGAGCTTCCAGTTGCCTGGAAGCATGCTGCATGAAGGAAGAGGAGGAGCAACTGCTTTGGACACAATGCTTATTGTCCTGCTGCAAGCACAGATAGGCCACTAGTGAGATATCTAGGACCCCAGGCACAGAAAGTTCCTAGAAACATGTCCATCTGAGGATGATGGATGGGTGGGTTGTGGGATGAATTTTGCTAATTGGACCAAAAAAACCCCCAAAACCCCAAAAAACAGTAGTCCTCTGGAAGTGTTGTTTCCTGGAGGAAGGATAGAGAGCAGCCCAGCACAGCCCTTCCTCTGTGAGTCACTGATGCTTCGTGCTTCAGGGCATCCAGACAGACCCCAGCATCTCACCCAAATTAATTCCATTCCTTTCACAGGCACCCTGACGTTGGAGGCATCTGGCCTCTGCTTCACTGCATCCAAATATCAACACAAGGACATTGAGCTGTTGGAGCAGGACCAGAGATGCTCAGAGGGCTGGAGCAACTTCCATATGGGGGCAGGCTGAGAGAGTTGGGGGTGCACAGCCTGCTAAAGAGGAGGCTCCATGGGGACCTTAGAGCAGCCTTCCAGTACATGAAGGAGGCTACAGGAGAGCTGGGGAGGGGCTTTTTACAACCCAGATGTTGGGATAAGTAAGGAACAGAAAAGGAGGTCTTGGATGCCCTCTCCTCAGAGCTGTTCAAGGCCAGGTTGGTCAGAGCCTTGAGCAACCTGCTCTAGTGGGAGGTGTCCCAGCCCATGGCAGGTGGTGGGGTTGGACCTAGATGACCTTTAAGGTCCGTTCCAACCTAACCCATTCTATGATTTTAGGACTCTATGATTCCATGAGTCTATGACTCTACGTGCCGTGAACTGTAACTGGAAAGAGGTCTTTCCAGTTTGCTGAGGGCTCCAAAAGTGTCTGTACGCAATAAAACTTGATCCACCTCTTAGGCACTCATATGACTTCCTTTTTTTCTTTTTCATTTGTATTTGAGCATATGGAAGAGAGAAGGCTTCCAGGAGACCTCATAGTAGCCTCCCAATATCTGAAGGGGGCCTACAGGAGGGCTGGGGAGGGACTATTCACAAAGTCTTGTAATGACAGGATGAGGAGGAATGGGTTTGAACTGGCAGAGGGGAGATTGAAACTGGATGTTAAGAGGAAGCTGTTTGCAGTGAGGGCGGTGAGACACTGGAACAGGTTGCCCAGGGAGGTGTTCAAGGCCAGGTTGGATGAGGTCTTGAGCGACCTGATCTAGTGGGAGGTGTCCCTGCCTATGGCGGGGGGTTGGAACTGGCTGAGCTTTGAGGTCTCTTCCAACCTAAACCATTCTATGATTCTATGATTCTATGTTCTAGTAGGAGGTGTCCCTGCCTTTGGCACAGGGGGGTTGGAACTGGCTGAGCTTTGAGCTCCCTTCCAACCTCAACCATCCAATGATTATATATATATATATGTATGCTGCCAGGGGAGCACTTGAAGCCCTATGTTACAACTGGTAGGCTGAAGTCACAGAGATGCTAGGGTGACTCGTGCACATGCAGCCGACCTAAATTGGTTGGGAGCTCCTTAAATTAGGAGAAAATTGAAGAGCTAAGCAGGGCAATAAAGTATCCACTCACTGAGCTGTCACTGCGGTGCAGAGCTCAGAAGGTAATTTTAGCTGGGCAATGTCTATTCCATATGGGGCTCAGCAGCAGGCTGTGGATGTGGAAAGCTGACTGAGAGCAGGAGAGGAGGGGCTGCTGCCACTAGCAAAGCACAGCAGCTTGCCAAAGTCTCGCTCGACATATAGGATTTTTCAGGCTTCCAAGAAAGCCAGTGCTTAAAATGGCAATATTGGTTCCAAGAGTAAATTAATAGCTCTCCAAAACTCCCTCTCCTGCTGGGGCTGGGAAAGGGAAGGCTGAGAGGTAGGTTTGCACTTTGGACTTCTCTTTGTTTGACTAAGCCTTCGCAGCCACGGCTCCATATCCCTGTCAAAAGCAAAGCCCTCGGTGTCAGTCCCATTTCAAATAAAACTGTCATCTGCCTGCCTGTCTTTCGTTCTGTACCCAAGCCTCTGTGACTCTGAAATCACAGAATCATAGAATAATAGAATTATAGAATCAGAGAATCATCAAAAGCAACGCTCTTAGAGTCATCCCCATTTCAAATAAAACTATTATCTGTCTGTCTTTCGTTCTGTACCCAAGCCTCTGTGACTCTGAAATCACAGAATCATAGAATAATAGAATTATAGAATCAGAGAATCATCAAAAGCAACGCTCTTAGAGTCATCCCCATTTCAAATAAAACTATTATCTGTCTGTCTTTCGTTCTGTACCCAAGCCTCTGTGACTCTGAAATCACAGAATCATAGAATAATAGAATTATAGAATCAGAGAATCATCAAAAGCAACGCTCTTAGAGTCATCCCCATTTCAAATAAAACTATTATCTGTCTGTCTTTCGTTCTGTACCCAAGCCTGTGTGAATCTGAAATCACAGAACCACAGAATCATAGAATCAGAGCATCAGAGAATCATCAAAAGCAAAGCCCTCAGTGTCATTCCCATTTCAAAGAAAACTATCGTCTGCCTGTCTGTCTTTCGTTCTGTACCCAAGCCTGTGTGAATCTGAAATCACAGAACCACAGAATCATAGAATCAGAGCATCAGAGAATCATCAAAAGCAAAGCCCTCAGTGTCATTCCCATTTCAAAGAAAACTATCGTCTGCCTGTCTGTCTTTCGTTCTGTACCCAAGCCTGTGTGACTCTGAAATCACAGAATCATAGAATCAGAGCATCAGAGAATCATCAAAAGCAAAGCCCTCAGTGTCATTCCCATTTCAAAGAAAACTATCGTCTGCCTGTCTGTCTTTCGTTCTGTACCCAAGCCTGTGTGACTCTGAAATCACAGAATCATAGAAAGAATCATCAAAAGCAAAGCCCTCGGTGTCATTCCCATTTCAAATAAAGCTATCATCTGTCTGTCTGTCTTTCGTTCTGTACCCAAGCATGTGTGACTCTGAAATCACAGAATCATAGAATCATCGAATTATAGAATCAGAGAATCATCAAAAGCAAAGCCCTCAGTGTCATTCCCATTTCAAATAAAGCTATCACCTCTCTATCTTTTGTTCTGTACCCAAGCCTGTGTGAATCTGAAATCATGCCACTCATAGAATCATCAAAAGCAAAGCCCTCAGTGTCATTCCCATTTCAAA
>VWZI01021433.1:39255-49273 GCA_013396835.1 Psilopogon haemacephalus | reverse complement strand
TTTTAGGATCAAGTAGGTGATTTTGTTGCTGTTAACCTCAGTTTGAAATCTGCTTTGTACTTTTAGGATCAAGTAGGTGATTTTGTTGCTCTTAACCTCAGTTTGAAGTCTGCTTTGTATTTTTAGGATCAAGTAGGTGATTTTGTTGCTGTTAGCCTCAGTTTGAAATCTGCTTTGTACTTTTAGGATCAAGTAGGTGATTTTGTTGCTGTTAACCTCAGTTTGAAATCTGCTTTGTTACTTTTAGGATCAAGTAGGTGATTTTGTTGCTCTTAACCTCAGTTTGAAGTCTGCTTTGTATTTTTAGGATCAAGTAGGTGATTTTGTTGCTGTTAGCCTCAGTTTAAAATCTGCTTTTTATGTTTAGGATCGAGTAGGTGATTTTGTTGCTCTTAACTTGGGCAACCTGATCTAGTGGGAGGTGTCCCTGCCTATGGCACAGGGGGGTTGGAACTGGCTGAGCTTTGAGCTCCCTTCCAACCTAAACCATTCTGTGATTCTATCATTAACCTCAGTTTGAAATCTGTTTTTTACGTTTAGGATCAAGAAGGTAATTTTGTTGCTCTTAACCTTGGTTTGAAATCTGTTTTGTACTTTTTTAGGATCAAGTAGGTGACTTAAAAGAAATGTGTGAACTTCTCAAAAAAGAGAAAGCAGATGTTGAACGAAAGCTGAGCAGCATTAGAGGGGTGAGTGTTTTAACAGTGTTTCAAATCCAAGCTGGTTAGGGAATGGCTGAGAGCAGCCCTGAGGAACAGGCCCTGGGAGTCTGGGGTGATCAAAAGCTCAACAGGAGTTGGAGAGCAGCCCTGAGGAACAGGACCTGGGGGTCTGGGCTGATGCAAAGCTGAAGATGAGGCTGCGGTGTGAGTGCAGCCCAGACAGCAACTGTGTGCTGGGCTGCAGCAAGAGCAGCTGTGGGCAGCAGGGCAAGGGAGGGGATTGTGCCCCTTGGCTCTGCTCTCCTCACACCCCACCTGCAGCACTGTCTGCAGCTCTGCAGCCCCCAGCACAAGCAGCACATGCAAGTGGTGGAGCCAGTGCAGAGGAGGCCACCAAGATGCAGCTGAGAGGGCTGCAGCAGCTCTGCTGTGAGGACAGGCTGAGAGAGTTGGGGCTGTGCAGCCTGGAGAAGAGAAGGCTGCCAGGAGACCTTGGAGTGGCCTTCCAGTATCTGAAGAGGGCTACAGGAAGGCTGGGGAGGGACTATTGACAAGGTCTTGTAATGGGAGGATGAGGAGGAGGAATGGGTTGAAAGTGTCAGAGGGGAGATTGAAACTGGATGTTTCAATCAAGGGGCAGAATCCCCTCCCTTGCCCTGCTGCCCACAGTTGCTCTTGCTGCAGCCCAGCACACAGTTGCTGTCTGGGCTGCATGCACACACTTATTGTCCACCAAGGACTCCAAGGTCCTTCTTTCCAGCAGGGTCACTCCTTGGTCTGTCCTGCTTCCTGGTTCCTTATTCCTCCTGAGCTGCAGGGCTCTGCACATGTCCTTGTTGCTGTTCCTGAGGTTCCCCTTTGCCCAGCTCTGCAGCCTGTCCTGATCTCTTTGGATGGCAGCACAGCCTGAGGTGGTTTCAGCTGCTCCTCCCAGTTTGGTGCCATCAGCTTTGGGACAAGAGGAAGATTTACTCCTTCTTTAAAATGTCACTGGAATCCAGCAGAAGTCTGGTTGCTGCCAAAGGACCTTTTTAAAACTCCCTAAAGCAAGGCTTCAAGTGACCAAAAAAAAAAACAAACCAAAAACCAACATTCTAAAACCTCTTTTATAAATTGCAATGGGGAAAAAAAAAAAAATGAGTGAGAAATCAGAGATTTGGAGTATCTCAGAATATTAACCTGAGCTGTTTCATGGTTTGTTTGGTTGGCTGCTTTTTTTTTTTTCACTCTCTAGGCTGGTAGAAGTGGAAAGACAGTCCCAGAGTTGGAGAAAACAATTGGATTGATGAAGAAGGTTGTAGAGAAGGTCCAAAGAGAAAATGAAGACCTGAAAAAAGCTCCAGCTGTGGTGTCCAAGGAGAAATTGCTTGGTCTGGAACAGGAAAACGAGAGGCTAAAGGTAATGGTTTATGGCCAGGAACTCTGTTTAGGTGGAAGTTGGGAGGGGAATGGAGCAGCCAGCCTGGTGTTGACATGGGTGGGGGCTAAAGGCCTTGAAAATTCCAAATGTGTGTTCTCCCCCAGCACTCTCAGCTCCCTCTCCTTGGGGCTGCTCTCCAGCAGTCACCTCCCAGCCTGTCCTGCTGCAGTTTATTCTTCTTCCCCAGGTGCAGGACTCTGCACTTGTCCTTGTTGAGCCTCATTTGGTTCCTCTGTGCCCAGCTCTATCTGTCCAAATCTCGCTGGTTGGGACCAGGCTTTGTTCAGTGGTGCCCAGTGACAGGACAAGGGAGAATGGGCACAGACTTGAACATCTAAACACGAGGAGGAACTTCTTGAAGGTTGATGGAGCCCTGGAGTGGTAGTGGAGTGTCCATCTCTGGAGACATTCCAAGCCCACCTTGATCTTTTCCTGTGTCACCTTCTCTAGATGACACTGCTTTGGCAGGAGGGGGTTGTACTGGATGATCTCCAGAGGTCAATTCTGGAGACATTCCAGACCCACCTTGATCTTTTCCTGTGTGACCTTCTCTAGGTGACCCTGCCTTGGCAGAGGGAGGTTAGACTGGATGATCTCCAGAGGTCTCTTCTGCAGACATTCCAAACCCACCTGGATGTGTTCCTGTGTCACCTTCTCTAGGTGACACTGCTTTGGCAGGAGGGGGTTGGACTGGATGATCTCCAGATGTCCCTTCTGGAGACATTCCAAACCCACCTTGATCTTTTCCTGTGGGACCTTCTTTAGGTGACCCTGCCTTGGCAGGGGGTGGGTTTGGACTGGATAATCATAATACACCCCAGGATCCCATTGGCCCTCTTGGCCTCCAGGGCACATTGCTGTGCCATGAATGTTCTCTCCCAGCACTCCCAGGTCCCTCTCCACAGGGCTGCTCACCTGGAGCAGGCTGCCCAGAGTGGTAGTGGAGTCTCCATCTCTGGAGACATTCCAAACCCACCTGGATGTGTTCCTGTGTCACCTTCTCAAGGTGACCCTGCCCTGGCAGGTGGGGGTTGGACTGGATGACCTCCAGAGTTCCCTTCTAACCCCTCCCATTCTCTGATGTCATCTCACATGGTTCTCTGGTGAAGGTCGTCTGCACCTTAAGGCTGCCTTTCAGCATGTGATGAAATATTCCCTCTGCTGAGCAGCCTGAGGTTTAGGAGCTGGGCAATGAAGAGAGGTTTTTAACCAACTGTTTGATCTTTAGGCTGAGCTGGAGAAACTGAGACTGGACCTGGGGGAGCAGCTAAGTGTGAGGCAGGAATCTCAGAGCAAAGGAATGGGAAAAGTCCTGGCTGAGAACGAGAGGCTGCGGAAAGAGCTGAGGAGGGTATGGGACTTGTACTGCATCCTCTCATTCCCTGCAGCTGCCTCCTGTCTCCTCTTTTCCCTGCCTTCTTCCTTTTTTTCCTTTCCTTCTTAAGAATGGTTGGTCTGGAATGGACACTTTTCTAAGCACTGGAGCCCCCAGCATGAGAAGGATCAGTTGGAGAGAGTCCAGAGGAGGCCACCAAGATGCTGAGAGGGCTGCAGCAGCTCTGCTGTGAGGACAGGCTGAGAGAGTTGGGGCTGTGCAGCCTGGAGAAGAGAAGGCTGCCAGGAGACCTTGGAGTGGCCTTCCAGGATTTGAAGGGGGCTACAGGGGGGCTGGGGAGGGACTATTGACAAGGTCTTGTAAAGAGAGGATGAGGAGGAATGGGTTTAAAGTGTCAGAGGGGAGACTGAAACTGGATGTTAGGAGGAAGTTGTTTGCAGTGAGGGTGGTAAGACACTGGCACAGGTTGCCCAGGGAGGTTGTGGCTGCTCCCTCCCTAGAGGTGTTCAAGGCCAGGTTGGATGAGGTCTTGAGTGACCTGTTCTAGTGGGAGGTGTCCCTGCCTGTGGCACAGGGGGGTTGGAACTGGCTGAGCTTTGAGGTCCCTTCCAACCCAAGCCAACACTGGCACAGGTTGCCCTGGGAGGTTGTGGATGACAGAATCATTGAATAGGATAGAATGTGATAGGATCTTTGATCACATTCTGTGATTCTGTGCTCCACAACCTCCCTGGAGGTGTTCAAGGCCAGGCTGGATGAGGCCTTGAGTGACCTGTTCTAGTGGAGATGTCCCTGCCTGTGGCACAGGGGGGTTGGAACTGGCTGAGCTTTGAGCTCCCTTCCAACCTAAACCATTCCATGATTGTGTGCTCTGTGTTCCTCTCAGCCAGCACTGATCTCTCTCAGCCTCACTCCAGGCACTTCCAGGTGAAGTGTTCCCATGGGCCTTTGTTTTTCCTGACCAACAGGAAGCTGACAAGGGAGAGAAGCTGCGAATAGCAAAGAGCAACGTGGAGATACTAAATGAGAAGCTGACTGGGCAACTGGAGGAAACCCTGAAGAGGCTGAATCTGGCTGAGAAGCAGCTGGATGGAGCTGACAGCAGAAACTGGAAGTCCCTGGTCACAAGGTAGGGATGGAGAGTCACAGAGGCATAGAACAGCTTAGGCTTGGAGGGACCTTTAGATGTGGAATCATTGATTCATAGAATGGTTTAGGTTGGAAGAGAGCTCAAAGCTCAGCCAATTCCAACCTCCCTGTGCCATAGGCAGGGACACCTCCCACCACAACAGGTCACTCAAGAACTCATCCAACCTGGCCTTAAAGATCATAGAATGGTTTAAGATGGGAGGGAGTTCAAAGCTCAGCCAGTTCCAACCCCCCTGTGCCATAGGCAGGGACACCTCCCACCACAACAGGTCACTCAAGAACTCATCCAACCTGGCCTTAAAGATCATAGAATGGTTTAAGATGGGAGGGAGTTCAAAGCTCAGCCAGTTCCAACCCTATGATTCTATGGTTCTATCATCATTTGTGTCAAACTCATGCAAGACCTGCTAAGAAAAAAATTGCCATTTTGCAGCACTTTCAAACCATAAATTCATCGAATCATAGAATGGTTTGGGTTGGAAGGGAGCTCAAAGCTCAGCCAGTTCCAACCCCCCTGTGCCATAGGCAGGGACACCTCCCACCACAACAGGTCACTCAAGAACTCATCCAACCTGGCCTTAAAGATCATAGAATGGTTTAAGATGGGAGGGAGTTCAAAGCTCAGCCAGTTCCAACCCCCCTGTGCCATAGGCAGGGACACCTCCCACTAGATCAGGTCACTCAAGACCTCATCCAACCTGGCCTTGAACACCTCCAGGGAGGGAGCACCCACAACATCCCTGGGCAACCTGTGCCAGTGTCTCACCACCCTCACTGCAAACAATTTTCTCCAATTTTCTCCACTTTCAGTCTCCCCTCTGCCACTTTAAACCCATTCCTCCTCATCCTGTCATCACAAGACCTTGTCAGTAGTCCCTACACAGCTCTCCTGTAGGCCCCTTTCAGGTATTGGAAGGTTACTAAAGGTCTCCTGGAAGCCTTCTCTTCTCCAGGCTGTACAGCCCCAACTCTCTCAACCTGTCCTCATAGCAGAGCTGCTGCAGCCCTCTGATCATCTTTGTGGCCCTCCTCTGAACTCTATCCAACAAATCCATGTGCTTCTTGTGCTGGAGGCTTCTTGTCCTGTCTCTGGACACCCTTACAAAAAGTCACTCCGCAGCCTTCCCGTAGGATCCCTTCAGGTGCTGGAAAGCAGCTTTAAGGTTCCCCTGGAGTCTTCTCTAGGCTCAACACTCAGCCTGTCCTCATAGCAGAACTGCTCCAGCCCTTGAACCAGCTCCTCTGGCCTCACTCCACCAGCTCTGCATCCTCTTTGTGCTAGGGACAGCAGCACTGGAGGCAGTATTGGAGCCGAGGTATCAACAGAGAGGAGTAACAAAGAGAAGCACAATCACAAGTGTTGATCCCTCTTTAAACTTCAGGAGACAGATCTGGATTCTCATATTTTTGATTCCCTCTGTTCCACCTAAGTATTTCAAGGTCCATTTTATGGAATTTAATCCTCTGCAGATGCTTTAATCTCTTTCTGCAAAGGTCTTAGCTTTGCTTTGATGGTTTTGGGGGGGTTTTATTTTTGGTTTGTGTTTTTTTTGCTAAATACAACTCCTAGCAAGGTGCAGGAAACCAAGATGAAGGAGATGGAAATGGACATGGCTAGAAAAACTCAAAGCATGGCTGACCTTAAGAGGCTGCTTCAGGAAGCAACTAAAAGGGAGCAGGATGCTGAGAAAGACTTGGAAGAGCTAAGGAAACAGGTAAGGAAAATTGAGCCAAGTGAGGAAAATGCAGTCAGGGGACTCTAGGAGTAGATTACTTCAGGTTAATTTTGGTTTTTGGGTTTAGATATGTTAGGAAGAAGTTGTTGAGCATGAAGGTGGTGAGAGCCTGGAAGGGGTTGCCCAGGAAGGTGGTAGAAGCCTCAGCTAGGAGTAGTCTCAGAGAGTGCAGGTGGTGCACTTCTTCTCTCAGCAATCAGTTTCTCTCCCAGCCAAGCTTAGCTTAGCTCACCAGCTTAGACTGTCTGCAGCAGGCTCTGGTTTAATTAGAAGGGGTTGAGGTTGTAGCTGTGCCTACCAAGTAGAATCATAGAATCAGTCAGGGTTGGAAGGGACCACAAGGATCAGGCAGTCCCAACCCCCCTGCCATGCCCAGGGATACCCTACCCTAGAGCAGGCTGCCCACAGCCTCTGCCAGTCTGGCCAAGAACACCTCCAGGGATCTGGCCCCAAACACCTCCCTGCAGGGGCAACCCATTCCAGCCTCTCACCACTCTCATGCTCAACAACTTCCTCCTCACCTCCACTCTCAATCTCCTCACCTCCAGCTTTGCTCCATTCCCCCTAGTCCTGTCACTCACTGAGAGCCTCAAAAGTCCCTCCCCAGCTTTTTTGTAGCCCCCTTCAGATCCTGGAAGGCCACAGGAAGGTAACCTGGCCTTGATCACCTCCAGGGAGGGAGCAGCCACAACCTTCCTGGGCAACCTGTGCCATTGACTCGTCACCCTCACTGCAAAAAACTTCTTCTTAACATCCACTTTCAGTCTCCCCTCTGACACTTTAAACCCATTCCTCCTCCTCCTGGCATTACAAGAATTTGTCAGTAGTCCCTTCCCAGCCCTCCTGTAGGCCCTTTCAGATCCTGGAAGGCCACTCCAAGGTCTCCTGGAAGCCTTCTCTTCTCCAGGCTGCAAAGCCCCAACCTCCCTGGGCAACATGTGCCAGTGTCTCACCACCCTCACTGTCAAATACAAATCCTGAATCAAAAGCAGCTCCACCTGCCCTGCATCCTCCCCAGAAACCATTTTCAAGAGCAACAAGATCTTTTTTTTGTTTTTTTCCTTTTGAAGGTTGAGCTTCTCAAACACCCTCCCGAAGGTGCAAGCGCAGAGCAAAAGCTCCTCAAGGAGCTTCAGCTTTTAAGGTAACCTCTTTTAAACAGATTAATACCTCAGCCACTTGGCATGCAAGAAGAAAGATCAGGAGGTGGCCAGTGGTGGATTCAGGTCTGTATTTTATGATTTCAAAGGCTGTTCTGAAAGGATTTTGTTCTTCCAGGTTAAACAATCACCAGCTGCAGAAGGAAAATGCAGATCTAGCTCAGCAGCTGGAGGATCAGAAGCACCACAGGCAGACATATGAAGCTGAAGGTCCTGCTGCTGGTAACCATTTTCAGTGCCTCCTCCCCTGCTTTTTATGGAATGTGTGATGCAGAAAGTCATAAACCCAGAGAATGAATTGAATTGTATCAGTGCCAGAGTAATGTCACAAAGCCTAGAATGAGAGGGGTTGGAAGGGACCTCTGGAGGCCATCCAGTCCAATCCCCCCCCTGCCAAGGCAGGGTCACCTAGAGAAGGTCACACAGAAAAGATCAAGGTGGGTTTGGAATGTCTCCAGAAGGGACCTCTGGAGATCATCCAGTCCAACCCCCCACTGTCAAGGCAGGGTCACCTAGAGAAGGTCACACAGGAAAACATCCAGGTGGGTTTGGAATGTCTCCAGAGATGGAGACTCCACAACCTCTCTGGGCAGCCTGTGCCGCTGCTCTGGGACCCACACAGGCAAGAAGTTGCCTCTTGGGTTGAGCTGCAACCTCCTGTGCTGCAGCTTCCATCCATTGCTCCTTGGCCTATGGCAGGGAGCAGTGAGCAGAGCCTGTCCCCCCCCTCCTGACCCCCAGCCCTCAGAGATTTACAAACATTGATTCAATCCCCTCTCAGGCTTCTCTTCTGCACACTAAGCAGCCCCAGGTCCCTCAGCCTCTCCTCCCCAAGCAGTGCTACAGTCCCCTCAGCATCCTCACAGCCCTCCCTTGGACCCTCTCCAGCAGGTCCCTGTCCCTCTGCAACTGGGGAGCCCCAAACTGAAGGCAGCACTCAAGATGAGGTCTGAGCAGGGCAGAGTAGAGGGTGAGGAGAACCTCCCTGGATCTGCTGGACACACTCTGCCTAATGCCCCTCATTGGCCCTCTTGTCCCCCAGGGCACATTGCTGTGCCATGGATCTTCTCCCCCAGCACTCCCAGGTCCCTCTCCTTGGGGCTGCTCTCCAGCAGTCCCCTCCCAGCCTGTCCTGCTGCAGTTTATTCTTCCTGCCCAGGTGCAGGACTCTGCACTTGTCCTTGTTGAGCCTCATTTGGTTCCTCTGTGCCCAGCTCTGTCTGTGCAGGTCTCTCTGGGTGGCCTCACAGCCTGCAGCTGGATCAGTCAAGCCTTCCAGTCACAGGAATCTGTCCAAGATGACTTTTTGGTGGCTTTTGCCCCCAGCTGGCTTCCACATTTCACTGTTTCAGCTTTCTGGAAATGCAAAATTACTCTAACAAGACAACTTAATGGAATTGATTCCCATTACCTTAAATTTCCTAACTAACTGTCATTTGGCATTGGAATGGGCTGCCCAGGGAGGTGGTGGAGTCCCCATCCCTGGAGGCATTCAAGCAAAGCCTGGATGAAGCACTGAGTGCCATTGGCTAGGGCTGGGTGATAGGTTGGACTGGATGAGCTTGGAGGTCACTTCCAACCTGACTTGTTCCATTCCATTATATTCTATCTATTCTGCTCTGTTCTGTTCTATATTGTTCTGTTCTCTTCTACATTGTTTGTTCTGTTATGTTCTATATTCTGTTCTGTTCTGCTCTATTCTATTCTGTTCTACTCTGTTCTATTCTTTTCTATTCTGTTTTGTTCTGCTCTATTCTTTTCTGTTCCATATTGTTCTGTTCTGTTCTATTCTGTTTTGTTCTGCTCTGTTCTGTTCGATTCTTTTCTGTTCTATTCTTTTCTGTTCTTTTGTATTCTGTTCTTTTCTGCTCTATTCTGTTCTTTTCTGTTCCATATTGTTCTGTCCTGTTCTATTCTGTTTTATTCTGTTCTATTCTATTTTATTCTGTTCTGCTCTATCCTATTCTGTTCTATATTGTTCTGTTCCATTCTATTCTGTCCTGCTCTATTCTATTCTATTCTACTCTGTTCTGTTCTATATTGTTCTGTTCTATTCTATTCTGTCCTGCTCTATTCTATTCTGTTCTGTATTGTTCTGTTCTATTCTATTCTGTTTTATTCTACTCTGTTCTGTTCTATTCTATTCTATTCCATTCCACTCCACTCTCTTCCTTTCCATTCTATTCCATTCCATTCCACTCTCTTCCACTCTGGTTTTTTTTTTGTTTTGTTTTTTTTTTTGCAGGAGTTAATGGAGTTGCAGAGAAGGAGCAAACTGACCAATTAACGAGAGAAGTAGCTGAGCTGCAGACGCTCCTGAAAGCCTCCGAGTGGGAAAATCAGCAATTAAAGGTGAGTTGCAAGGACGACTGCCGGCAGCAGGGGGAGCAAAACTGAAAGGCAGAAAGAAATTCAGTTTGTAAAGAGCATCTTGGTGAAGCCTGCTCTGTTGTCAGTTGATGGAGGAGGTTTTTCTGTCCCTGGGGAATGTGCTCTGCATTTAGCCTCTTAAAAAAGGCCCCCCCCCAAAAAAAAAAAAAAAACCCCGGAAAACC
>VWZI01021433.1:2207-21160 GCA_013396835.1 Psilopogon haemacephalus | reverse complement strand
CGCAAGAAGAAGAAGAAGGGCAAAGCCGGGCCCGCCGGTAGGGGCCGGGTCGGGCCGGGCCGGGAGCCGCCGCTGACAGGCCGCTTGGGGTGGCCTGAGGGGGAGCGGGACCCGGTAGATGAGGCCTTGTAAGGCGGCAGCGGGAGGCTGCTGCGGGTGGTTAAAGGGTCCCGCCGTGCGGGAGGGCGATGGGGGCCGCCGAGGCTGCTGTCCCGGGCCGTGTGGGCTTGAGGGAGAAGCCCCTCGGTGAGGAGGGGGCTGGCGGAGAGGATGCTGCTGCCCATCAGCGCCGGGGAAGTCCTCCTTGCTGGGAATAGCGCAGGCGAAACCATCCCTTGGCTCATCCCCCCACCTCCCCATCCTATGCCCCGAGGGGGGAAAGGCGTTGAGGCTGCCGCCGTAAGAGTCATCCCGCACCCTGATGGAGCCTCCGTAGCCCTTCCCGAGCTCTCCCGGAGAGCCGGAGCAAGTCTGGGCAAATAGCGTGAAGGCAACTTAAGGTTTCGCTTCGTTTTTCCGGCTAGCAGCTCACGACAATCGTGCAGTGCGTTTGTAATTATCTGTATTTCACGCCCGTGTTATCTCGCAAGAGCAGGCGGAGGCTACGGCAGGAGGATGTAGTTTGCTCCGAGCCTAAAATAAAGTAGCCAGAGGTGCCTGGTTGGTACTGCCTTTGCACATGAAAGTGTCATCAACCGTCGACCTGGCACTGTAGTGCCCTACGAGCTTACCTCTTGGGGTCTGCTTACCAGAAAAAACCCCAAGGTGTGATGTGGTCTCTATAAAGTGGTGTCCGTGGGATGAGTGCAGCCTGACCCCTCTATAAAGTGGTGTCCGTGGGATGAGTGCGGCCTGACCCCTCTATAAAGTGGTGTCCGTGGGATGGGTGCGGCCTGACCCCTCTATAAAGTGGTGTCCGTGGGATGGGTGCGGCCTGACCCCTCTGTAAAGTGGTGTCCGTGGGATGAGTGCAGCCTGACCCCTCTGTAAAGTGGTGTTTGTGGGATGGGTGCAGCAAGTTTGGGAGGCTGATTGTTGGTTTTTTTTACTGTCGTGGAGCTGTCATTTTACCCTCAAATCATCCTGTGCTTTTGCAAGCAGGACAAGAAGCAGATAAAGAGGTGGAAGGTGCTCTCGATGACGTAGCCAAACAACTGGATAAGCAAGCACTGGAGGAGAAGGAGAAAGATGATGACGATGAAGGCAAGTGTGGCTTGGTCTTGTAACATTTCAGCTTTCAGCTCCTTCCTAGGCTCCTCTTTTAACAAGCCTTTACAGGTTTGGGGGTTGGTGGTGGTGCTGGTTTTGTCTGGGAGAGCTGAGATGTAACTGTAGGGTTTTTTTGCCAACGATTTAGCTGTCATGCTACCTAGAACGTGAAGGGAGGTTGTAGCCAGGTGGGGGTTGGGTTCTTCTCCCAGGCAACCAGCAACAGAACGAGGGGACACAGCCTCAAGTTGTGCTGGGGGAGGTATAGGCTGGATGTTAGGAAGAGAGTGGTGAGAGGCTGCAATGGGTTGCCCCTGCAGGGAGGTGTTTGGGGCCAGATCCCTGGAGGTGTTTTTGGCCAGGCTGGCAGAGGCTGTGGGCAGCCTGATCTAGGGTAGAGTGTCCCTGGGCATGGCAGGGGAATTGGAACTGGCTGATCCTTGTGGTCCATTCCAGCCCTGACTGATTCTAGGATTCTATAAGAAATTCTTCCCAGAGAGAGTGATTGGCATTGGAATGGGCTGCCCAGGGAGGTGGTGGAGTCCCCATCCTTTGAGGTGTTGAAGCAAAGCCTGGAGGGGGCACTTAGTGCCACTGGATTGGGCTTGGTGCTAGGTTGGACTGGATGAGGTCTCTTCCAACCTGGGTCTTTTCTCTTCCCATCCTCTTCCCATCCTCTTCCCATCCTCTTCCCATCCTCTTCCCATCCTCTTCCCATCCTCTTCCCATCCTCTTCCCATCCTCTTCCCATCCTCTTCCCATCCTCTTCCCATCCTCTTCCCATCCTCTTCCCATCCTCTTCCCATCCTCTTCCCATCCTCTTCCCATCCTCTTCCCATCCTCTTCCCATCCTCTTCCCTGCCATATATATATAATAACAAGGATAAGAAGTTTGGTAAAACTTTGTGTTTCCAAGGCTCTTACTACTGCAAGGCAACATTTAGTTAAGATGAAGTAATCTTATAAATCGTTCCCACTTCCATCACCATGGGCTGGTATAAATTTTCCAACCCATGTCTCTTATTCTTGGCTTAGAATTGAAAAAATGCCAGAAAAGAAATTTAAAGAGGTTTTTAATTAATAATTTCACAGCTTTGCAGGATGTCAGGGGTTGGAAGGGACCCAAAATTGCTCATAGAGTCCAACCCCCCTGCCAGAGCAGGACTATACAATCTAGCTCAGGTCACAGAAGAACACATCCAGACAGGGCTTGAAAGGCTCTAGTGAAGGATCTTTACCAGTGGCTTGAAAGCTGCTCATCTATAACCCTGATTTTTCTTTATTACAGCTGAACTGGGGAGAGATTAATGCATAAGCAAGGCACATACCTTGTGTGTTACTTGAGCTGTGCAGATGATGTTCTAAGCAAGTGCCTGACACTGATACCCAGGCTGGCTGCATCTTTTCTGTAGGAGTATTAAGAAGGGGGGAAAAAAAATCTGCTGCCTGTCCTTTGTTTTGATGAGTGGGCCTTAATAAAAAATGGCCACTCAGGAAATTACATTTCTCAAGTCAGGAATTGAGTTTCCTTCTTGGGAATTCACATTTAAAGCAGATTCAGCACCCAAAAAAAAAAAAAAAAAAGGATATTGCTCTTCTGCTTCGGAATCTTTCTTGGTTGACTATTGCTGGAATTCATCATTCCAGAATTTAATTTAATCATAGAATGGTTTAGGTTGGAAGGGACCTCAAAGCTCATCCAGTTCCAACCCCCCTGTGCCATAGGCAGGGACACCTCCCACCAGAATAGGTCACTGAAGGTCTCATCCAGTCATAGAATGGTTTAGGTTGGAAGGGACCTCAAAGCTCATCCAGTTCCAACCCCCCTGTGCCATAGGCAGGGACACCTCCCACTAGATCAGGTTGCTCAAGGACTCATCCAGTCATAGAATCATAGAATGGTTTAGGTTGGAGGGGACCTCAAAGCTCATCCAGTTCCAACCCCCCAGTGCCATAGGCAGGGACACCTCCCACTAGATCAGGTCGCTCAAGGCTTCATACAACCTGGCCTTTAACACCTCCAGGCAGAGGGCAGCCACAACCTCCCTGGGCAACCCATTCCAGTGTCTCAGAAGTTTAACAAAAAAAAAAAATTAATTAAATGTGTACTGAGATGTAAAATTGCAAATTAATTGACCTTTGAACATCATTAATCTGTAGAGAGCCTCCAGTTTTGTGCAGTTACCTCCTGTAGAAGGGTTGGACTCAGTGATCTCCTTGGGTCCCTTCCAACCCCTAATATCCTGTGATCCTGAGATGTTTTTGGATGGATTCTTTGGTTTACTATATATTTCAGGTTATGGAGTTGAAATGTAGTCCTACAGTATGTGCTTTGGCCATGGTTGCAAGTAAAATGAGTACTGAGTAGGATGGCAAAGACTTTATACAACAAAAAACATCCTTTGAGCATTGTTGGTGTAGCTAAAGTTCTTCTAACATTTCCACTTTCAGCTTCTTCCTAGGCTCCTCTTTTAACAAACCTTTGAAGATGCCTTTTGGGGTTGTTGGTGGTGATTTTGGATATAGGAGATGCAACTGTATGTTTTTTTTTGCCAACAATTTAGCTGTCATGCATATGTATATAGAATCCTAGAATCAGTCAGGGTTGGAAGGGACCACAAGGATCATCTAGTTCCAACCATATAACCTAAAGGGAGGTTGTAGCCAGGTGGGGGTTAGAGAAATGATATTGTTAAGCTGCAGATCAGGAGCTGGTTTTCTGCTTTTGAGGGTGTTAATAATGAGTATTACAGTGTTAGAAAGTATTTCAGAGGTGCTTTTTAATGATGTTATAATGTAAAGGATGTTTCATAGTGAGTATTACAGTATTAGGAAGTATTTCAGAGGTGCTGTTAAATGATGTTACACTGTAAAGGATGTTTCATAGTGAGTATTACAGTATCAGGAAGTATTTGAAAAGGTGCTGCCTGTTAAATAATGTTACAAAATAATATTTTGGACTGTTAATAGTATTACAGTATTAGGAAGTATTTCAGAGGGGGTGCCTGATAAATAATGTTATAAATTATATTTTATAGTGTTAATAGTTTTACAATATTAGGAAGTACTTCAGAGGTGCTGCCTGTTAAATAATGTTATGATGTAAATAGTATTTTATAGTGAGTTTTACAGTATTAGGAAGTATTTCCAAGGGGCTGCCTGTTAAATAATGTTATAAATAATATTTTATAGTGTTAATAGTTTTACAATATTAGGAAGTATTTCAAAGGTGCTGCCTGTTAAATAATGTTATAAATAATATTTTATAGTGTTAATAGTTTTACAATATTAGGAAGTATTTCAAAGGTGCTGCCTGTTAAATAATGTTATAAATAATGTTTTATAGTGAGTTTTACAGTATTAGGAAGTATCTCAAAGGTGCTGCCTGTTAAATAATGTTATAAATAATGTTTTATAGTGAGTTTTACAGTATTAGGAAGTATCTCAAAGGTGCTGCCTGTTAAATAATGTTATAAATAATGTTTTATAGTGAGTTTTACAGTATTAGGAAGTATCTCAAAGGTGCTGCCTGTTAAATAACGTTATGATGTAAAATAATATTTTATAGTGAGTATTGCAGTATCAGGAAGTATTTCCAAGGGGCTGCCTGTTAAACAATGTTACAAACAATGTTTTACAGAGTGTTAAGAGTAGTGCAGTAATAGAAAGTGTTTCAAATGTGTTGTCTGTTAATGTCATAATGTAAATAATGTTTTACAGTGAGCATTACAGTATTAAGTATTTCATAGGGGCTGTCTGTTAAATAATGTTCCTCATCCCCACATATTAGACTTGTATGTGTTTTTAGGAAAAGAACAGTATTTTTTTGAGGGGGGAAAAACCTGCTGGATGAATTTTTTTGAGGGCAACTCTGTGTTCTTGCTGGTGCAGCTCCTCACTCCCTGCCCTCCTAATTGTTCTAATTGCACTTAAGAGGTGCTGCTACCTCAGATTAAAAACCAAAAGGTTTCCTAACCCACCCACCCCCCCTTTCTGAGTGGCCTCAGAAACGAGGCTCTAGACCTTTATTTTAAAATTGGGAAGTGCTCTCCAGCTTTCCATTGCAGTGTTAAAAGCTGCTGATGGGGCAGCATTTTGCTGCCTCCTATTAAGCTAAGTTATTAAACAGGCTGTGCCAAAATGGCAAACGAGAGCAGGCTCCAGTTTTGCAGAGGTCTTCAGTTGCTCTCACTAGCAGCTGAATGACCTGGAGACAAAGAGGGTATTGGTCAGGTGGAGTGGTTATGTTTCTGGCAGCACTGTTAGCCTGCAGCAGCCTTCAAGGACAAGGAGGCCATAGGCTGGGTTGGTTGGGCTTGCAGTTGGCAGGCTCACGTGCAGTGATGTATGAAAATGCCACCATAAGCAGAACAGCAGCAGTGACAACCTTTAAAGTGCTGGACTTCTTTTGTACTTTGGGGCCTGGAGTTTAAAAACAAACAACTCTAAAAAAAAAACCCAAAACCAAACCAAAAAACAAACCACAGAGTGAAGGAAACTGGAGTCAAATCTGATTTTTATTTGTTTTTGGTGAGTGGCTTGAGCACAGCTCAAGGTCGAGAGAAATGTGGCAAAGTGGCCACATTTTAAAGAGATCTGTAGCACTGGGAAGGGCTTTTGGCTGCCTGTGAAACAGGGATTGGTGGAGAATCTGGTAAAATGGACTGGCTTGTAGTTAGACTAGTAGTAGTTCCACTAGTACAAGTTACACTTGCAGTTCTTTCCCATTTAAAATAAGATAAATAATGCCAAAGTGAGCTGGGGGCAGGAGGGAGGTGGCACCTTGCTGAGATTTGCTCCAGCTGCAGGATTGTAGTACTCAGTCCCTACCAAGTAAAAATGTGACACTGACCATCATGAGCAGCTTGAAGTCCTCTGTCTGGAGCAAGTAGTCAATGGTTTGGCTTTTAAATCAGTGAGCAAATACAAGTTTCTGTATAGATGCACTCCAAATGATAAATGCTTTGACTTGATGTTTAAAAAGTCCTTTCCATTTTGCTATTAGTTTTTGATCCAAAATAAACCTTCTAAATGCACATGATTAGTACTTGCCCACTTCCAGATGAGCTTGTGGTGAGATCTAGAAGGCTCAGTTAGATGGTATCACATTATCCCAAGCACAAATCCAGGTTGGGCAGGGAGTGGCTGGAGAGCAGCCCTGAGGAGAGGGACTTGGGGGTGCTGTTGGAGGAGAAGCTGAAGATGAGGCAGCAGTGTGCACTTGCAGGGCAGAAAGGCAAGCAGAGGCTGGGCTGCAGCAGGAGCAGTGTGGGCAGCAGGGCCAGGGAGGTGATTGTGCCCCTCTGCTGTGCTCTGCTGAGAGCCCACCTGGAGTAGTGCATCCAGTGCTGGAGCCCCTGGGACAAGAGGGATGTGGAGATGCTGGAGGTGTGCAGAGAAGGGCCCCGAGGATGCTGAGAGGGCTGCAGCAGCTCTGCTGTGAGCACAGCCTGAAAGAGTTGGGGCTGTGCAGGCTGGAGAAGAGGAGGCTCCCAGGTGACCTTCTGGTGGCCTTCCAGGATCTGAAGGGGGCTACAAAAAATTTGGTGAGGGACTTTTGAGGCTGTGAAGGACAGGACTGGGGGGAATGGAGCAAAGCTGGAGGTGGGGAGATTGAGGCTGGAGGTGAGGAGGGAGTTGTAGAGCATGAGAGTGGTGAGAGGCTGGAATGGGTTGCCCCTGCAGGGAGGTGTTTGGGGCCAGATCCCTGGAGGTGTTTTTGGCCAGGCTGGCAGAGGCTGTGGGCAGCCTGCTCTAGGGTAGGGTGTCCCTGGGCATGGCAGGGGGGTTGGAACTGCCTGATCCTTGTGGTCCCTTCCAACCCTGACTCATTCTAGGATTCTATGATTAGATAAATCCTTGGTTGTGGATGAAGCTTCAGATGTAGCCAGACATGAAGTTGTTAACTCCCTCAAGTGACCGTTCCATGGTGTGGTCAGTCCTTGGTGCTCACATGCTGCATGCTCCATGAAAACCTCCCACTGACACCTCCCACGCTCAGGGCTGGTTGTGACTTTCCCTTTTGTCTCCAGATTAAATTAATCTCTGACCTAAGTGCTGTCACTTTCGCTTGTTTGGGTTCTTTTTCCCCCCCTCTTTCCAGATGCACCAAGTTCCTTTAGCTAAAACATCAGAAGATGAGTTTGAAACAGAAGTCCAAGCATTGTGGTAGCTGTTATGTCTAGGACACTTCTCTCTGACACCCTCCCCCAGCCCCAGGCATGTCTTGGGGTCAACTGAGAACAGAGGAATTAGAAGCAGGACTTTGTGAAAATTCTTTTCCCTCAGCTGCCTTTTTTCCCCCATTCTTTCCCTGGTGATGTTCAAGTCAAGAACTGTAGAAAATACTCTCTTTAGGTCAGTGTTTGGTGGAGGGGTCCAGAATGCTGATGGCTTGGTGGCAGCTTCTAGCTGTCATCTTTCTAGTTCATGAAATTCTGCTCTGAAGGAATCCAGGTGGTCATGTGTCTCATACAAAATGCTTTGGGTTTTTTTTTTTAAGGTCATTTTATATTCACCTGAGTATTTTCTTGCCTTTAGATGGAGAGGGTGAAGGAGATGGAGCGACAGGGAAAAAGAAGAAGAAGAAGAAAAAGAAGAAAGGACGTAGGTATCAAGCACAAAACCAAAGATAGACTCAAGTGAATATTTGTTTTAACCTTGGGTAAGAGCTGTCCTGGGCAACTGAAATAAACTTGGGGGTGCAGCTTGGCTTTGTAGGGTAAGTACAGTGCCCTGTACTTGGTCAGGCCACACCTTGTGTGCTGTGTCCAGTTCTGGTTGCCTTAATTCAAGAGAGATGTTGAGGTGCTGGAAGGTGTTGAGAGAAGGGCAGCAAGGCTGGGGAGGGGCCTGGAGCACAGCCCCAAGAGGAGAGGCTGAGGGAGCTGGGGGTGTGCAGCCTGCAGAAGAGGAGGCTCAGGGCAGACCTCATTGCTCTCTACAACTACCTAAAGGGAGGTTGTAGCCAGGTGGGGTTAGGCTCTTCTCCCAGGCACCCAGGGACAGAAGGAGGGGACACAGCCTCAAACTGTGCCAAGGCAGGTTCAGGCTGGATGTTAGGAGGAAGTTGTTGGCAGAGAGAGTGATTGGCATTGGAATGGGCTGCCCAGGGAGGTGGTGGAGTCCCCATCCCCGGAGGTGTTGAAGCAAAGCCTGGATGGGCACTGAGTGCCATTTGCTAGGGCTGGGTGCTAGGTTGGACTGGATGAGCTTGGAGGTCTCCTCCAACCTGGCCTGTTCTGTTCTGTTGTGTTCTGTTCTGTTCCGTTCTATTCTATTCTGTTCTATTCTATTCTATTCTGTTCTATTCTGTTCTGGGGTTGTTTTCTTTCTGGTATCCCTGAGTGTCACACTGAGGCAAGTAAAGTCATAGGAGGGCATTGTGATGCAGTGTGAGATCCAGATTCTAGTAAGAGGAGCCTAAATAACTTGTGCTATTTAACTTCTATGGTTGGAGATAAGATAACTTAGCATTTGCAGTCTGCCACGTGTAAAAACTCTCTTCCCTTATACTCCACAGCTAAAGTCCAGACAGATCCACCTTCTATTCCAATATGTGATCTATTCCCTAGCAACGTATTCCCAAAGGGTGAAGAATGTGAATATCCACCAACACAAGATGGGTGAGTTTCTTGAGCTCAAAAAAAAACCCCTCTGGATGTGCTGAACTGCAAAGCTGTTAACCTGCAGCTAAATGGACTGATTGATTTTTAATGTGCTGCTCCCTCCCATCCCCTCCATCACCTTCCACACCCTTTTTTCTTTTGCTAATTGGATCATCTAAGAACTTCATGAATAGAAGTCTTCAGGCCAGAAGTGTTCCTACTTCCTTACATATAAATGCAGTACAGCCTGTGTGAGCAGAATTGCCCTGGGGCAAGGCATCTTGAGACCCAAGGGACCCAAGAGTCTTTCAGCAGGCAGCTTGTAAGAAAAAAAAAATGCAGTCAGAATTGGAGCTGAGTGCAGGTTTAAAATGCCAGGAGATAAGACCCTGTCCTGTAGCAGTTTGGGGGGCATTTAGGTGTCAAGTTTTTGCTATTTATTCCTGCTAGAGACATGTCAGTGTGTGGCAATTTCTTTACCCTGTGCATCTCCTCGTGTGTATGAATATATATATATAATTAGAATATAAATTTCCTTTATGAATCATGTAGAAATTTGGGGGGCATTTAGGTGTCAAGATCTTGCTGTATATTCCTGCTAGAGACATGTCAGTATCGGAGGATGTGGCAGTGGGTGAAGCACCAGATGGATACAGAACTGGCTTGGTGGCCCCACCCAAAGAGTGGCTCTCAATGGCTCCATGGCCCAGTGCAGGCAGTGCCAAGCAGAGTCCCTCAGGGATCAGTCCTGGGCCCAGTCTTGTTCAACATCTCTGTGGGTGCCATGGACAGAGGCATTGAGTGCAGCCTCAGCAAGTTTGCTGAGCACCCCAAGCTGTGTGGTGCAGCAGCCAGGCTGGAGGGCAGGGATGGCATCCAGAGGGACCTGGGCAGGCTGCAGAGGTGGGCACAAGCCAGCCTCAGGAGGTTCAACAAGGCCAAGGGCAAGGTCCTGCAGCTGGGTGGAGGCAATGCCAAGCACCAATGCAGGCTGGGCAGGGAGTGGCTGGAGAGCAGCCCTGAGGAGAGGGACTTGCTACCAGAGTGTGCTCCCTGCTGGAATCCAGAGCAGGCTGAAAAGCTCCTTGAGTCCCTCTTCCCTCCTGTTTTGGTGCAGTGCAACTTTTCCATCACTTGTGTTGTGCTGCTGTGCTTGCAGTAGTCCAGGTGCAGTGAGGAGTTTGCTGCTTCTTGCCTTTTCTTTGTCTTTTTGGTTTTGTTTTTTTTTTTGCTTGCATTTAGCAGTGTGGAGGCAAATTCTAGGTGTGGGATACATCTGCAGCAAGAAAACTGCTCAAGGAGTTAAAGTTGGCATTTCTCCTTTGCACTGCTGTTACTTTGTCTGAGAAGGAGCAAGGAAGGTCAAGAAAAACAAGGATAAAGGGTCTCAAAATATATGGATCATCAGGTCACCCTGAGAGGGATGGTGAGACCCATCTTGAGCACTGCCTTCAGTTTGGGGCTCCCCAGTTGCAGAGTGACAGGGACCTGCTGGAGAGGGTCCAGGAGAGAGCTACAAGGATGCTGAGGGGACTGCAGCACTGCCTGGGGAGGAGAGGCTGAGGGACCTGGGACTGCTTAGTCTGCAGAAGAGAAGACTGAGAGGGGATTGAATCAATGTTTGTAAATCTCTCATGGCCAGGAGTGTGGGCACAGGCTCTGCTCACTTCTCCCTGGGCTAGGCCAAGGAGCAGTGGATGGAAGCTGCAGCACAGGAGGTTGCAGCTCAACACAAGAGGCAACTTCTTGCCTGTGTGGGTCCCAGAGCAGTGGCACAGGCTGCCCAGAGAGGTTGTGGAGTCTTCTTGTGTGGAGCCTTTGCAGGCCTGTGTGGATGTGTTGCTGTGTGCCCTGAGCTAGATTGGATGGCCCTGCTGTAGCAGGGGGGTTGGACTCAATGATCTGTGGAGGTCCCTTCCAACTCCTAACATCTTGGGTGCCTGTGAAAAAATATGTAGAATATCTTCTTTATTTCTTCAGCTCTGCTTCAGGACTGCAGGCCTCCATCCACTGTAAAAATAGTTCAGAAGACAGCAAAATTGCAGGGCATAGTCTCTTGGCTCACTCATACCCAATTTTTGGTTGTAGAGGGAGGTCAGAATAGAGCCAAGTTCTGTGTCTATGAAACAGGTAAGTAGCTACACCTGGGTTTCAAGAAACAGTTTTTAATTGTTTGTTTAGAATCAATTGACTTAAAGGTAGAAGGAAATTTGGGAATGTGGAGGCTGGTGTAGTTCAGTGTCCTTGGCTCAGCTTCATGGATCCATAGAAAGGTTTGAGTTGGAAGGGACTTTAAAGATCATTTAGTTCCAAACCCCTTGTCATGGGCAGGGACAATTTTTCTCCTAGACCAAGCTGCTCAAGGCTTCATCCAGCCTGGCTTTGAACACCTCCAGGGAGAGAGCAGCCACAACCTCCCTGGGCAACCTGTGCCAGTGTCTCACCACCCTCAACTGTCAGGAATTTCTTTTCTAATCTGCAGTCTAACTCTACTATAAATCTTGTCCATCATCCCTTTTCTGACTCACCTACCAGGATCTGCAGCGAAGTGTTGCTCCTGCATAGAATCATAAAATGGTTTAGGTTGGAAGGGAGCTCAAAGCTCGTCCAATTCCAACCCCCCTGTGCCATAGACAGGGACACCTCCCACTAGAACAGGTCACTTAAGGCTTCATCTAACCTGGCTTTGGACACCTCCAGGGAGAGAGCAGCCACAGCCTCCCTGAGCAACCTGTGCCAGTGTCTCACCACCCTCACTGTCAAGAATTTCTTTACTGATCTGCAGCCTAACTCACTCAAGGCATCATCCAGCCTGGCTTTGAACACCTCCAGGGAGGTTGTGGATGACAGAAGCACAGAATGTGGTCAAAGATGTGCTCCACAACCTCCCAGGGCAACCTGGGCCAGTGTCTCACCATCCACACTGCAAACAACTTCCTCCTAACATCCACTTTCAATCTCCCCTCTGACACTTTAAACCCATTCCCCCTCGTCCTCTCATTACCAGGCCTTGTCAATAGTCCCTCCCCAGCCATCCTTTAGGCCTCTTTCAGATATTGTAAGGCCACTCCAAGGTCTTGTGGAAGCCTTCTCTTCTGCAGGCTGCAGAGCCCCAGCTCTCTCAGCCTGTCCTCAGAGCAGAGCTGCTCCAGCCCTCTGGAGCATAGGATGCACAAATTTTTTTGAGTTACCACTTGGGTTTTTTTGTGACTTCTGCTGGGCTTCAGCTTGGCCACTTGAAGGCTGTCTCCACTTTGGGTTGTCTTTTTAGTTCACATTCTGGCAGTTGCTGGAGTGTTGCCCTCATTTTGTATGTTTGTTTGCTTCTCTGGAGTCTTTCTTGTATGGCTTCTTGCACAACAACAGAAAAAAAAATGCATTTAGAACTAACTTTGCATCCATTCTTTGGTTGAAAATTGTTTTATGGACCTGCCAAAGTGAGTGGTAGTCTGGAGCAAAGGTTAAGTCATCATCCAGCAGGTGCAGAAATGAACTTCCTGACATGCACTCTGTTGGGTGTTATTACCTAAATATTCTGAGGCTCAGCAGGTGCAGTGCTGGAACTGCAAGCCCTTAACATTTTGAAGCAGTCAATTATCCCTCTGTCAGGAACACTTTGTGGGCCAAGCAGCCACACTTTAAGAGTGCTGAGATTCATCTCCATACAGGAAGAGCACTGCCTGAGTGAGTGAGATCATGCAACAAAAGAGAGAGGAGCACCTCTGCTATGAGGAGAGACTGAAAGAGTTGGGGCTGTGCATTCTGGAGAGGAGGAAGCACCCAGGTGACCTTATTGTGGTCTGCACCAAGGGCAGATCCTGCCTGACAAACCTGGTGACCTTCTATGAACAGTTCACAACATCAATAAATGAGGGGCAGCAAATGATGGCATTGACCTGAAACTCAGCACAGCCTTTGACACCACATCCTGGTCTCCAAATTGGGGACACATGGATTTGATTGGCGCAGCACCAGATGGATCCAGAACTGGCTTGATGGCCTCACCCAAAGTGTGGCTGTCAATGGCTCCATGGCCCAGTGCAGGCAGTGCCAAGCAGAGTCCCTCATGGATCAGTCCTGGGCCCAGTCTTGTTCAGCATCTTTGTGGGTGCCATGGACAGAGGCATTGAGTGCAGCCTCAGCAAGTTTGCTGAGCACCCCAAGCTGTGTGGTGCAGCAGCCAGGCTGGAGGGCAGGGATGGCATCCAGAGGGAACTGCACAGGCTGCAGAGGTGGGCACAAGCCAAGCTCAGGAGGTTCAACAAGGCCAAGGGCAAGGTCCTGCAGCTGGGTGGAGGCAATGGCGAGCACCATGGAGGCTGGGCAGGGAGTGGCTGGAGAGCAGCCCTGAGGAGAGGGACTTGGGGGTGCTGGTGGAGGAGAATAAGAAGTAATTTGTATGATCCTTGAGGTCCTTTTCAGCCTAAACCACTCTATGATTCTAGCATTCTGTGATTATTTCTTGTTACTACTATTAAGAATAAGAAATATTCTGGATGATCCTTGAGGTCCCTTCCAACATAAACCATTCTATGATTCTAGAATTCTATGATTATGTCTTATTCTTACTACTAAGAATGAGAAATAATCTGGATGATCTTTGAGCTCACTTCCAACCTAAACCATTCTATGATTCTAGAATTCTGTGATTATTTCTTATTCTTATTATTACTACTAAGAATAAGATAAAATCTGGATGATCTTTGAGGTCTCTTCCAACCTAAACCATTCTATGATTATTTGATCTGTTCTAGTGGGAGTTGTCCCTGCACAGGGAGGTTGGAACTGGCTGAGCTTTGAGGTCCCTTCCAACCTAAACCATTCTGTGATTCTATGGTTCTAAGGTTAGTTTGGATGAGGATTTGAGTGACCTGTTCTAGTGGGAGGTGTCCCTGCCTATGGCACAGGGGGGTTGGAACTGGATGAGCTTTGAGGTCCCTTCCAACCTAAACCATTCTATGATTCTAGAATTCTGTGATTATTTCTTATTATTACCACTAAGAAAAAGAAGCAATCTGGATGTTCTTTGAGGTCTATTCCAACTTAAACCATTCTATGATTCTAGAATTCTGTGATTATGTCTTATTCTTATTATTACTACTAAGAACAAGAAATAATCTGGATGATATTTGAGGTCCCTTCCAACCTAAAACATTGTATGATTCTATGATTTGTTCTAGTGGGAGCTGTCCCTGCCTGTGGCACAAGGAGGTTGGAACTGGCTGAGCTTTGAGGTCCCTTCCAACCTAAACCATTCTATGATTCTATGGTTCTAAGGTCAGGTTGGATGAGGCTTTGAATGACCTGTTCTAGTGGGAGGTGTCCCTGCCTATGGCACAGGGAGGTTGGAACTGGCTGAGCTCAGCTGTCCCTTCCAGCCTAAACCATTTTATGATTCTATGATTATTTTTTATTATTACTACTAAGCATGAGAAATAATCTGGATGATCTTTGAGGTCCCTTCCAACCTAAACCATTCTATGGTTCTAAGGCCAGACTGGATGAGACTGAGCGTCCTGTTCTAGAGGGAGGTGTCCCTGCCTATGGCACAGGGAGGTTGGATCTGGATGATCTTTGAGGTCCCTTCCAACCTAAACCATTCTATGGTTCTAAGGCCAGACTGGATGAGACTGAGCGTCCTGTTCTAGTGGGAGGTGTCCCTGCCTATGGCACAGGGAGGTTGGAACTGGCTGAGCTCAGCTGTCCCTTCCAGCCTAAACCATTTTATGATTCTATGATTATTTTTTATTATTACTACTAAGCATGAGAAATAATCTGGATGATCTTTGAGGTCCCTTCCAACCTAAACCATTCTATGATTCTTTGATCTGATCTAGTGAGAGGTGTCCCTGCCTATGGCACAGGGAGGTTTGGACTGGATGATCTTTGAGGTCCCTTCCAACCTAACCCATTTTATGATTCTAGAATTCTGTGACTATTTCTTATTACTAATAAGAAGAATGTTATTAATAGTAATATTAATAATTATAATTAATATAAAACAATAATAATAGTAATAATAATAATAATCCTCCACTTTATTTACTCTAGAAACGTTTCAAATAAGGATCTCAAGATCTTGCTTGCTGCACAGGGGAATGTAGGCCTGACACACTTGGCAGGCTTTAGGCAGAGGTTGCAGCAGCTGCTGTGATGATGGTGACTTCTCCTGACCCCTTTTCCTTTCTTCTGAAGGAGAACTGCTGCTTGGAGAACAACCAGTGAAGAAAAGAAAGCTCTGGACCAAGCCAGTGAGGAAATCTGGAATGACTTTCGGGAGGCTGCAGAAGCACACAGACAAGTGAGGAAATATGTTATGAGCTGGATAAAACCTGGAATGACAATGATAGAAATCTGGTGAGGATCTAACAACTCTTCCAAGACCTCTGCTCTGCCTTTTCCTTCGTTCTCTAGAAGTGGGGCAGATCCAGTCACACCTTTGGTGTGCTGCTTTCTCGCTGTGTCGCAGGCATTTGGGTGGGAAGGACACAACCAATATCCCAAATTACTGCCTTTGAGGAAGTTCCCTCTTACACTCTTAGCCCATTCAGCCTTGCAGGGCCTGAGATCATACTGAGCTGGATTTCAAACTGAGCTTATGTTTACTCATTTTGACCACATCCTTGACTTGAATGTTGAGGGCTTTGGCTGCTCTTGGACCTAAGTTCTGCAGCAGTGCTGAGAGGAGCAGCAAATCATGTTCTGGCCTTCAGAATTGCCAGTGAAAGGCTGTGTGGACAAGCAGTGCAGGTGCAGTGGGTACAGTGTGGCTGTGTAGTCAGTCCAGGGCAGGAAAATTTGTGTTTGTGTTTAGTCTTCAGTGATGTTAAGGCCAGGCTGGATGAGGTCTTGAGTGACCTGATCTGGTGGGAGATGTCCTTGCCTATGGCACAGGAGGGTTGGAACTGGATGATCTTTGAGGTCTCTTCCAACCTAAACCATTCTATGATTCTAAGTTTCTGGAGAAAGAAAATGCTAGTAGGAGAAAGCTGAGCAAGTGGATGAAGGTAAATCATGAGTTTGGTTAAAGCAATTGTTGGCCTGAGCTGATTCTCCTGACTTGCAACTATTCCTCTTTCTGTCCCTTTGTTTATCTAGAGTGAATGTCTGCTGTCCAAGTACTGCACTGATCCAGGATAGCTTAGCTTCCAAAATTCAGGTTGCTTTGAGCCTGGTATGACTGAGGACTGCTGGCAAGAGTAGGATAGTAAGAGCAGAGCTGATCCCCAAGGTGACTCTGCAAGGCTCAGGGAAAGAAGCCATACACCACAGGGAGAGTGGAATAAAGAGAAAATCACAGACTTGCTTGGGTTGGAAAAGATCTCTAAGTTCATCCAGTCCAACCTTCAACCCAACACCACTGTGGCCATCAAACCATGTCACCAAGTGCCATGGCCACAGGTTTCAGCCCAGAAAGCCAAGCAGAGGCTGGGCTGCAGCAGGAGCAATGTGGGCAGCAGGTTGAGGGAGGTGATTGTGCCCCTCTGCTGTGCTCTGCTGAGAGCCCACCTGGAGTAGTGCATCCAGTGCTGGAGCCCCTGGGACAAGAGGGATGTGGAGATGCTGGAGGTGTGCAGAGAAGGGCCCCGAGGATGCTGAGAGGGCTGCAGCAGCTCTGCTGTGAGCACAGCCTGAAAGAGTTGGGGCTGTGCAGGCTGGAGAAAAGGAGGCTCCCAGGGGACCTCCTAATGGCCTTCCAGGATCTGAAGGAGGCCTACAGAAAAGCTGTGGAGGGACTTTTGAGGCTGTGAGGGGAGTGAGAGGACTGGGGGGAATGGAGCAAAGCTGGAGGTGGAGAGATTCAGTCTGGAGGTGAGGAGGAAGTTCCTGAGCATGAGAGTGGTGAGAGGCTGGAATGAGTTGCTCCTGCAGGGAGGTGTTTGGGGCCAGATCCCTGGAGGTGTTTTTGGCCAGGCTGGCAAAGGCTGTGGGCAGCCTGCTCTAGGGTAGGGTGTCCCTGGGCATGGCAGGGGAGTTGGGACTGCCTGATCCTTGTGGTCCCTTCCAACCCTGACTGGTTCTATGAAAAACACAAACTAGAGAGAGAGAGGAGAGAGGACGAGGGAGAAAAAAAAGGGAAGAGAGGAGGGAGAAAAAAAGAGGAAAAAAAAAGGAAGAGAGGAGGGGAAAAGAGATTAAAAAAGGGAAGAGAGAAGGGGGAAAAAAGAAAAAAAAAAAAGGGAAGAGACGAGGGAGAGAGACAAAGGGAGAAGAGATGAGAAGAAAAAAGAGACAGAGGAGAGGAAAGAAGGTAATAGTATAGTCCTCTAATTTATTAAAAGCAATTCTAATTAATACAGGATACTAATCCTGTTTTAATTTAAGCACACTTAACTCCTGAGTCTAGTTATTTATTGTTGGTTTTTTGCCAGTCTTACTTTCAGGCTTTGAGATACAGACACAATCTGTCCTCATAGCAGAGGTCAGTCTGGCCCCAAACACCTCCTTGGGCAACCCATTCCAGCCTCTCATCACTCTCATGCTCTACAACTCCCTCCTCACATCCACTCTCAATCTCCCCACCTCCAGCTTTGCTCCATTCCCCCCAGTCCTGTCACTCCCTGACACCTTAAAAAGTCTCTCCCCAGCTTTTTTTTTAGCCCCCTTCAGATCCTGGAAGGCCACAAGAAGGTCCCCTGGGAGCCTCCTCTTCTCCAGCCTGCACAGCCTCAACTCTTTCAGGCTGTGCTCACAGCAGAGCTGCTGCAGCCCTCTCAGCATCCTCGGGGCCCTTCTCTGCACAGCTCCAGCATCTCCGCATCCCTCTTGTCCCAGGGGCTCCAGCACTGGATGCTCTACTCCAGGTGGGCTCTCAGCAGAGCACAGCAGAGGGGCAGAATCACCTCCCTGGCCCTGCTGCCCACACTGCTCCAGCTGCAGCCCAGGATCTGGGATTTGTTCCTCCTCTTCTCTATCCTCCTCCTTGCTTTCCATATCAGTAACTGTCAAGCCTGCACTTAGTTTGCCCGTGCTGCTCAGGAAGAATGATCTCAGTGTAGCTGGCTCAGGATGGATATTTAAAATCCAGAATAAAAACTCTTAGCACTTAGTTGTGCTGCTCAGGGAGAATGCAGCTGGCTCAGGATGGATATTTTAAATCCAGAATAAAATCTCTTAGTTGTGCTGCTCAGGAAGAATGATCTCAATGCAGCTGGCTCAAGGATGGATATTTTAAATCCAGAATAAAAACTCCTCTGTAGTACTCACTTGTGGTCAAGAAAGGGCACAAGAAAGGACACAAAGGGTTGAAGGCTGACATATTTTTTTCCAGTCATAGAATCATAGAATGGTTTAGGTTGGAAGAGACCTCAAAGATAATCAAGATTTCTCCCTCCCTCGAGGTGTTCAAGGCCAGGCTGGATGAGGTCTTGAGCATCCTGATCTAGTGGGAGGTGTCCCTGCCTATGGCACAGGGGGGTTGGAACTGGATGATCTTTAAGGTCTCTTCCAACCTAAACCATTCTATGATCAGTCCAGAATCTCTTAGTCAGCACACAAGGAATTTTAAGATGTGAAACGAAAATATTTGCCTGATTTTCTTTTTTCCTGAGGTTTTCTTCTTGCCTGCCTATACTGTACTTGACACGTGAGTGCCGACTGACCTCTTCCCTTCCTTTCCTTTCCTCCCCTCTGCCTTGCAGCGAAAAACTCGAAGACTGCTCACGGAAGCTGATCAAGGAGAATGGGTTAAACGCAGGTCTTGCCTTCCCTACCGGCTGCTCCCTGAACAACTGCGCCGCCCACTACACTCCCAACGCCGGCGACCCCACGGTCCTGCAGTACGACGACGTTTGCAAAATAGATTTTGGGACCCACATTAGTGGTTAGTTTGCATTTGTATCGCCTAAAAAAGCTTTTGAGAGCCCTTCCCTTCCCCCCACCCCCCAAGCAGGGCGGAGGCTTAACGAAGCTAATCAACTTCTGCTGCTTTCAGGTCATATTATTGACTGTGCTTTTACAGTCACATTCAATCCAAAATACGACAGGCTATTACAGGCTGTAAAGGATGCCACAAACACTGGAATAAAGGTAGGGTCGTTATCAGCTGCTTACCAACTCTTTCCCCCCACCCCGGCCCCAGGGGAAGCTTTGCTGTCTTTTTTTTTCGTTTTGCTGTCGGGTTTTGTTTTTTTTTTT
>VWZI01021432.1:80111-94425 GCA_013396835.1 Psilopogon haemacephalus | reverse complement strand
AAAAAAAAAAGAAAAACAACAACCCACACAATGAAAAAAAAATGTTTCTTAGAAAAAGGAAAAAATTATAGGACTCTACTTTAGTAATGGTGTGAAATGTTACACTGAACCAGAAAAACTGAAGAGCCAAAGCTGACTTACCCTGGCCACAGCTAGCTGGAAAACAAAGGCTCCCTGTGCTTCTAGATTGTAAGCTACTGAAAAAGAAGACAGGTAAATGCAATGATCAAATTTGCAGTGCATTAGAAAAAAAACAAAAAAAAACCCCCAAACAACAAAAAAGCAAAACCACAAACAAGGAAGAAGAGTATCTGTAATTGCTGCTTTTTTCAGGGTAACTTATGTCTACAGAAAAAAAAAAAAATTGCTGTATGAAATAGTAACCTAAGGTGACTAAATGAGATGCTGAATGAGTGTTCCCGAGAGCTTAATCTGAGGTAAATTTTTACAATCCCTTTTTGCTTGTACAGTGCTCACTTGGCTGTGTCAACAATGGTAATAAACTAAGAATAAATTCTACCATGCTGCTGCATGCTTTCATTAGGCCATTGTGTTTCAAAGCTAAAAGTACGCTTCTGTACACAACAATCTCCTAAGCCTGTGCTCTGGAGCAGCACGGTGACATATGCCAAGCAGACTAATCCAAATTTTATTTTGGAAGGCTTGAGCTCAGCCATGGTTGTCTATGAGAAGATCTTTTTGTACCCAGTTCCTTAGGCCTTTTCAGCTTCCAATTTTTGAAGAATTCATGATGTTTACAGCACAGAAGGTACTTTGTGCCCCAGTTTAAAGTTAGCTGAATGATAATCAATCAATTAGCTCTTCAGTAAAGGTTTATTTGCACATTGTAGATAAACCAGCCTGTGTAAAATAGCAGATGCCAGATTTTGAGAGATTATACACTGCATTTTTTATTTTTATTCTTTTTTTTTTTTTTTTGGGTCAGGAAAAACTTGCCATAGGTTGAAGAACACAAGACTTGCAACTGAAAAAAAAAAATCATACTGGTACTTGGATGCATATGATACACTGTACTATAAAGGTGATCTTCAATTTGTTTGAATGCTTCAGGTTGCTGTAATAAAGCACTCGATACTTGTGAAATCAAACTTGGATTTGGGCAGCTGAATGCTTGTGTTACACAACTGTGCGACTGAACAGGATGTTCTTGTGTGCTGGTCAAGCTGGTCCAGTGCATTTGAGGTTTTGCTTTATAACTTTGTCAAGATTCAGAGACAAGACTAAGCACATCAGCCGAGTTATGGTAATTGACTTTGCAACTGTGAGGCAACCTGTGCTAGCTTGAACCTCACCAGAAGAGGCTGAAACTACTTCATTGGAAATTGTTCCCTAGCTCGTGGCAGCCACATCCATATGGTCAATTTCCACAGTTCCCTTGATGTGTGGTAATGTGTTAAGCTGTGGTAGAACAATCATGTGTCTGAATCCTCCTTTCAAATCAAGCAGCATTTTTAAGGGGTGGGTGGTGGAAAACTCATCTTGCCTGCATTGCTCAATCTGGTGTCTTCACTCCCTGCAGTTTAAAAAGATGACAGTAAAAAAAAAAAAAAACAAAACAAAAACCAACCCAAATCTCAGATGAGGAACCAATACTTAATTTGGCATTTTTCAGTATGTTCTTGCACTAACTAAATTTTCAGTGTAATTTTGAGTAAAGCTAGGAGTTCTCCAGCAATCAGTGTGCACCACTGACAAGCATAATAATGTCAAAGGCATCAAAGCCCCTTCCCCAGTTAGAAGGCAAATGTTGATTTTGTTCATGTCAGTGGATGGCCTGACAAAACCAAGATAGCTGGAAAAGAGATGAGCATAAGCATTATGCCCTAAGATAAGCAGTACCGTTGCTGCTGTCAGCTGTCTAATGAATTACTCAAAACAACCCCAGTAACTTCATGACTTTCCTATTGTGATGCCTTTGTATTACTTCCATTTTCATTTGTGCATCTGTTGAAGTTCTAGAAGCATTTGTTGGGGTTTTTATTTTTTTTTGCTGGAACTGCAAACTGATAGCAACTGAAATGACAGTCAGCAAACAAGGGTAGGTGTTTCATGCATCACTATCGTTGTGCTGCTTTTGGGCAGAATCAGTGCTACTTTTGAAGGGGGAGGGGGACATGCATGCAGTCCAGTAATTCCCTGAGCTGTAATAACTATACCTGGGCAGTGGCTGCTGTTTGTTGTAGCTTCACCAGAGAGGGAGAAGGCTGCCATAACAAGAAGACACTTGGAAAACTGAGTGCCATTAAATAGCAAATTAATTTCTTCATGCCGATAATTTTACATCAGTTTTTCCAGTTACTCTCATTTGTTGTTTGTACAAAAAAAACCCAAAACAAACCCAAATCAACAAACCTTTCTGTTGTCTTTTCCTTGTAAATGCCCATATACAAACAGGAATAGCAAAGACTTTTTTACATGGTGCTTGAACATTTCTAGCTTGTCAGAATGTAAATTGTACTTTGGGTATCGGAAGATCCCTTTTCCTTCTCGAAAGCAGGTGATGCTCTTCACATCCCAACCGAATTGTAGATGATGCCAAAAAGAAAAGAAAATTAAAAAAGAAAGAAAGAAAGGAAAGGAAAGAAAGAAAGAAAGGGAAGAAAGAAAGAAAGGGAAGAAAGAAAGAAAAAGAAGAAAGAAAAGAAAAAAAAAGATTGGTTGATGTAATATTTCTTGACTGCACATAAAAACCCTAATGTCAGCTGGCATACAACATGCATTGTATTGTATACAACTTCTCTCTGGGTGTGAATGGGGGGGAGGGGGTGTTGATGCTATTGTGTTAATGCACTACTTGTGTTTTCTTTATTTTTTTTTTCCTGTTTTCCTTACCGATTGAGCTTTTCCCCCAACTCCACCACGCTGCTTAGAGTGGTAGAGTTTGTAACTGACTTGGACATTCAGCTACTCAAAGCGATCACACTGTTCACTGAAAAGTTTTATAAAGCTGATTTTCTACTCGCCATGCTACGAAGATGAATTCCCTTGAATGACAGAATACTGCTGTAGCTCTTTAAAAAGCCTGCTTCGAGTGGGGCTCCTGGAAAGGCAACCAAAAAGAAACCCTGAGCTTCGGATCTTCCTTTTGATTCAATGTGATTATTGATCTCCTTTGGGCGAAGAGGATAGGGGCGGGAAGGCAAGCAAAAGGAATCCCTTTGTAAAGCGTAGTCTTAGGTCGGATCGAATTCGTGTCTCTGTGTGTCTGTGGTATGTGTGTGTTTCCCTTTGAAAAAAAATGGGAAGGTGTGGTGAAAAGTGTAATAATTCTTACAAGAGCTGGTCTCAGTACTTTCTGATGATGATATGCTACTAAGTCACTTTTTTGTTGTTGTTATTGTTGTTATTAAGAAAACCCCTTCTCTTCCACTTTGCTTTTGTTACCTGTCCTGGTTACACATCTCTCATTTCAAGCTCTAAATCCTTTTAAATACTGATTGTAAAAAAAACAAAACAAAACAAAACAAGACAACCAACCCCTTTGAAACTGAAAGTAACTTTCAAAAAAATAATATACTTGAGTTGAAACAGGGACAAAATAAACCGAACCCAATAAAGAATGTTGCTTTATTTAAAAAGAAAATTAAAAGAATGTGAGAATATTAAATATGTTATAAACGAGCTTCCTGTTTGAAAAAATTCAGTGCTATGCCCTAGAATGTGAAAGTGGCTATCCTGAGGAGGAGTGGGCAGCTGGACACAGAGAGTTTTATCAGCTGCTTTGCTGCCACAGGATCCTGCAGTGATGCCGAATCCCCTTAAAGAAAGAAGAGGTTGCACAGACGATCACATCTCACAGTCAGTACTGTCTCTGTGTGCTGCAGCATTTCCTTTGCGTTCCACAGCGTCGATATTAAATGACTGAATTTTGCCAGATTTCTTCCCTTTTGTGGGGTGGGGCTTTCACTGCTGTTTTATGTCCATAAATATTAATGGAACTTTTTTTTTTTATTATTATTAAATAATGGGAAACCAATGGAGTTAATGCAATATTATAATCCTGGATTTTCAGTACCTTTGATGAAAGCAATTTAAAAAAAGAAAAGAAAGAAAAAAAAAAACCCAAAACTGTGTTCTCAAAACTTATTTATTTATGGTGGCACCAGTGTATCTAATCCATATTTCCTGCTGTGTGAAACCCTGTTGATTTTTTTTTTTCTTTTTTTCATTAAAAAGAAAAAAAAAGAAGAGGCAATCTCGTTTAATCCTGTACATACGGTGTCTACATTCTAGATTTGTGTATGCTGTGAATGAACTTATTACCACGAGATGATGAAATTGTATTATTTAAAAAAAAAAGAAAAAAAAAGCAAAAAAAAAAAGCATTCAGAGGCTATGCATGCATGGTACCTCCAGAAAGTGCATACTTCCCAAGTTGCAGATCCCTGCAAACAAAAAAAGAAAAGGAAAAACAAGAGAAAAATAAATTAATAAAACTAAGCAAACATCACATCCTGCATTTGTTCTCGTATGTAGTAGGAAACNAGGCTGAAAGAGTTAGGGCTTTTCAGCCTGGAGAAGGGAAGGCTTCGAGGAGACCTTATAGTGACCTTCCAGTATCTGAAGGGGGCCTACAGGAGGGCTGGGGAGGGACTATTCACAAGGTCTTGTAATGACAGGATGAGGGGGAATGCGTTCAAATTGGTGGAGGGGAGATATGAACGGGATGTTAGAAGGAAGTTCTTCACAGTAAGGGTGGCGAGGTAGTGGAACAGGTTGCCCAGGGAGGTTGTGACTGCTCCCGCCCTGGATGTGTTCAAGGCCAGGCTGGATGAGGCCCTGAGTGTCCTGATCTAGTGGGAGGTGTCCCTGCCTATGGCGGGGGGTTGGAACTGGATGATCTTTGAGGTTTCTTCCAACCTAGACCATTCTATGATTCTATGCTTGGAAAACACAGCTTCGTGGTTTGTGCTCTCGCAGAGCTGATTGTTCCTGGTCTTCCACCTCAATCCATAGCTACAGCACTTTTGTTTCAGGAGCTGTTGGGGTTTTCTTGTTGCTGATCAATAAGGGGAGCCCTCATGGCTCTCCATGACTACCTTGAAAGGAGGTTGGAGTGGGGAGGGGGCAGCCTCTTGGTGGCAAGCAACAGGACTGGAGGAAATGGTTTCAAGCTGTGCCAGGGGAGATTCAAGATGGATGTTAGGAAGTATTTTTTTCACAGAGAGGGTTCTCAAGCATTGGAATGGTCTGCCCAGGGCAGTGGTGGAGTCACCATCCCTGGAGGTTTTTAAGCAGCCTGTGGACCTGGTGCTTAGAGATATGGTTTAGGACTGACCCTAAACTGGGTCAAAGGTTGTACTGGATGATCTTTGAGGTCTCTCCCAACTGGATGTTTTCTGTGATACTAGCAGCCTATGAGGGAGTGAAGGCAGCTGCTGAAGTGGCTGGAACTGAGTCACAAATTGCTTTTAGCTCCTAGATTGCTGGTTCTAAACTGGATGTTCGAAGGCAAAGGCTTACCACTGCATCATGCCACAGATGCAACCTGGTCTAACTGGATTGAATATTGAATTGGGGTCTAAGTCCTGTGAATGTGGACAGCTTGTGTAAGAGTGGCCCTGTTCAGGTGATGGATATTGGGTGCAGCTTCTGGTGCAGAAACAGGATGTTGAGAGTGAAGTTTTGTCATCACTTATTTTTCAAATGGAAACTTGCTAATAAGGGAGTAGCTTTACCTCCTCTTGCAGATAATCACATTTTGGTTTAGTCCTATTTACAGGCCTGACCTTGCTAACACTGCCCCTGTGGATCACAAAAGGCCTTTCTCTGATGTAACCTGGTACAGAAAGGCACTGCTCTGGGAGAGGGCGAAGAATTCAAAGTGCATCAATCAGTGTGCAGGTAATTTCTTGTTGCTAGCATGACTTCACAGTCCTCTCAACTGCATCAGCAGCTCACCGTGACGCTCAAAAGCTCTCTACCTGTTATTGCAGCTTTTAGTTCACACATTTTCAGTTATCAAACAAATTTAGGTCTAACAAACCTGCAACATCAGTTTTGAAATTTTGCCAGGAAACACAGAAGAACTTCCCCCNTGAAATTTTGCCAGGAAACACAGAAGAACTCCCCCCCCCCCCGCCATTCCTTTGGCTAAACTGAATTTATAAATGTTTCAGGCTAGGTTTGGATTTGAATCAAGCATTCAATTATTATGATGGCAAATGATTTTTTTTTTTTTCATTTTCAAAGCTTAAAAAAAAAAATAATTCTGAAGTTCTAAGATGCCTGTAAAATAGATGATGCTAATGGAGAACACAACGAAGCCAAAGGACAGTCAGTCAATCCACCAAGTGACAGTGGCCACTGGCTTTTGATTGCTGTTGGCCTGAAGTCAGGAGGAGGAGGAGGATCTGCCTGAAATAAATGCATGAAACTAGTGGGTGTATTCATAAGAGCTGCTTGAGTTTGACAGTACTGCACCATGCCTTAAACTGGGGGGGGCACTCAGAGATGCGATTTGTGATCTGGTTAAGTCTCGCAGGAGTTCAGTGCTGCAGCTTCCAGTCAGCCAAGGTGACCCACAGTGCTGGGGAAGTGCTGCGTGCTCTTTACTTGCCCCCTCTCGGTTGTTAAGTACTCCTTATGGAAGGAGGTGGCTTAGATGGCTCAAGTCACCCCACAGCTGGACTCAAATCGTTGTATGTTAAGTGGATTACCTGATGCTTTGTGCCAACCTTGTCGTTAGAGGAAGGGCTGTGTTAATTTTTAGGTGGAGGGGGCAGTCTGTGTTCGTGACGTGTCTGAGAGCAAAAACCAGGCCAGATCTAGGAAAAGCCTCTTGCAGGAGTGATGCTTTAGTTGGCAAAATATTCTCTCTCAGGAAAACAGTCATGTCTTCATTAATTATTATAAGTTATTACTATTATTGAAACCAATCCTTAAAACCCCCCACTCTACAGAGAGTTTCTTTCCACTTAGGCAAGACTTAAAACCTTGCCCTGTTGCTGCTTTCGCATATTCTGTTGGGAAGATTTTGACAAATTAGTTCTCCTTGATTCCCAGCCCACTGTGATCTTGAAGTTAAAGGCTCTCTTGCTAGGTGGCCAAGAAGGCTAATGGCCAGCAGGAACAGGGAGGTGATCACCCCTCAATACTCACAACTCGCGAGTACACAAATCTCCCTGCCATGTCCAGGGATGCCTCTCACCTGGACTCAGCTGCTCAAGGGCTCAGCCAACCTGGCCTTGAATGCCCCTAGGGAGGAGCCATCTGCAACCTCTCTGGGCAGAGTTCCATCACCCTTGTACCGAAGAACTCCCTAAGATCTAGTCTAAACCTACTCTCCCTCAGCTTCAAACCATTCCCCCTTGTCCTGTTGCTGGACATCCTTATGAAAAGCCTTTGTTTAAAAGGGGCAGGGATCTGCTTGAGAGAGTCCAGCCAGAGGGCTACGAGGATGATTATGGGACTGAAGCACTGCCTTATGAGGAGAGGCTGAGGGACCTGGAGCAGTTCAGTCTGGAGAAGACTGAGAGGGAATTTAATAAATGTTTATAAATATCTGTCAGGATATTTATATATGTGTGGGGGGCTGACTCTTCTCACTTGCTCTCTGTGACAGAACAAGGAGCAATGGATGTAAGCTGCAGCACAGGAGGTTCCACCTCAACACAAGGGGGAACTTCTTTACTGTAAGGCTCACAGAGCACTGGAACAGGCTCCCCAGAGAAGTCATGGAGTCTCCTTCTCTGGAGACTTTCAAGGCACATCTGGATGCCTTCCTCTGTGACCTGAGATTGTATGATCCTGCTCTGGCAGGGGGGTTGGACTCTCTGACCTCTTTGGGTCCCTTCCAACTCCTAACATCCTGTGATCCCTTCAGATATTGGAAGGCAGCTATAAGGTCCCCCTGGAGTATTCTCTAGGCTGAATAACTCCAGCTCCCTTAGCCTATCCTCATAGCAGAGGTGTTCACAGAATTAACCAGGTTGGAAAAGACCCTCGAGATCATCGAGTCCAACCTATCACCTGACACCTTCTAATTATCTAAACCATGGTGCCCTCTTTGTGGCCCTCTTCTCTACTTGCTCCAACAGCTCTGTGCCCTTATGAAGGGGACAGCAGCCCTGGGTGCAGTATTTGAGGAGCAGAGTAAAGGGGAAGACCTGCTGGCCACACTCCTCTTGGTGCAGCCTAGTTCACCTCTGTGCCCGATAAGATCATGGAGCAGATCCTCCTGGAGGCACTACCAATGCAGGAGAATAGCGAAGAGGTGATGAGGTCCAATCAGCATGGCTTCACCAAGGGCAGATCCTGTCTGACAGACCTGGTGGCCTTCTATGAACAGGTCACAACATTAATAGATGAGGGGCAGTAACTGATGGCATTGACCTGGACCTGAGAAAAGCCTTTGACACTGTCCTGCACCACATCCTGGTCTCCAAGCTGGTGACACATGGGTTAGATGGGTGGACCACCAGGTGGATAAAGAACTGGCTTGATGGCCACACCCAAAAAGTGGCTGTCAATGGCTTCATGTCCAAGTGGAGACCAGTGACAAGCAGAGTCCCTCAGAGGCCAGTCCTGGGACAAGTCTTGTTCAACATCTTTGTGGATGATATGGACAAAAGCATTGAGTGCAGCCTCAGCAAGTTTGCTGAGCACCCCAAGCTGTGTGGTGCAGCAGACAGGCTGGAGGGCAGGGATGGAATCCAGAGGGACCTGGAGAGGCTGGGGAGGGGGGCAAAAGCCAAACTCATGAGGTTCAACAAGACCAAGTCCCAGGTCCTGCATCTGGGTTGAGGCAATGCCAAGCACAAATCCAGGCTGGGCAGTGGCTGGCTGGAGAGCAGCCCTGAGGAGAGGGACTTGTGGGTGCTGGTGGACGAGTTCAACATGAGGCAGCAGTGTGCAATTGCAGCCCAGAAAGCCAACCAGATCCTGGGCTGCATCAGGAGCAGTGTGGCCAGCAGGTCACGGGAGGTGATTCTCCCCCTCTACTCTGTCCTAGTGAGACCCCAGCTGGAGTACTGCATCCAGTTCTGGAGCCCCTAGGACAAGAGGGATGTGGACATGCTGGAGTGTGTCCAGAGAAGGGCCACGAGGATGATCAGAGGGCTGCAGCACCTCTGCTGTGAGGACAGACTGAAAGAGTTGGAGCTGTTCAGTCTCGAGAGGAGGAGGCTCCCAGGTGACCTTATTGTGGCCTTCCAGTATCTGAAGGGGGCCTACAGAAAAACGGGGGAGGGACTTTTTAGGCTATCAGGTAGTGAGAGGACTATGGGGTATGGAGCAAAGCTGGAGGTGGGGAGATTCAGACTGGACCTGAGGAGGAAGTTGTTCAGCATGAGAGTGGTGAGGCCCTGGAATGGGTTGCCCGGGGGGATAGTTGGGGCCACATCCCTGGAGGTGTTTAAGGCCAGGCTGGATGAGGCTGTGGCCAAGCTGATTTAGTGTAGGGTGTCCCTGGGCATGGCAGGGGGACTGGAACTAGATGGTCCTTGTGGTCCCTTCCAACCCTGACGGATTCTATGAGTCTAGTTGTGATCCATACGTGTGTGCTGAACACATCCTCAGCCCTGCTGCTGGTCTGACCTAGGGATGTGGAGCAGCTGCAGCCTCATCTTCACCAGGAATTGGCAGCTCCACACTGCTGGCAATATGCAGCTGTAGAAATGTGCTTTGGAAAGATGCTGTCATTCAGGAGAACATAGCAAACCAACCCCAGGAGCAGAGGCATAATCGTATCGGTGACAACAGGGTAACCACAGGGTGTTATGCTAAGCGTGGCACAGCTACTTAAGCGTATTCCAGTTGTGACATGAATCATCTCTCCACCGAGGAGGGAAACAGAGATGTTTCCAGGAGCTGTAAAAACCATCAAGCCCTGGAAGAGCTCCCACGTGGTGCTGCCTGGCTTGAAAAATGAAAGCAAGTTTATTGCCCCCATAAACGCGGAGTGTTTAAATGCTCCCTGGTCGTTTTCAAAGCTGTTCCTTCAAACTGGAAGTGAAAGATAAAACCACTTTGCTCTTTTTTTTTTTTTTTTTTTCCCCCCTGCTTAAAATTTTCACTGGCCACATTTTNCCTACCACCTTTCCCCCCTTCCCCAGTCTTATCTCACCACCTGTTGATGCTGCAGATAAGCTGAAGTAGATCTGCCAGGGAGGTTAGTGGCAGGAAGGAGTTAGTAATTTTACTCTGAATTAGCTACCAAGACAGAGACAAAGGAGATCATGCCAGAGAAGCAGCCGCAGCCAGCACAGACAGAAGCAAACTGCTAATCTGGTTGTTTTCAGAACGGTTCTTAAAAACAACTTTTTTTTTTCTTCTCAGTAAAACTCTGGTGAAGTGACATCCTGTGTTTACCTCTCTCAGCCAATAGTCTAATTTCTCACTCAAATTCTCCAGTTAGCTTAAACCAACACACAAACAAACCACCAAAAATTTCTCTGCCTGGACAAATGAAAGACCTGTTCCTTAACCAGAGGAATGATTTACTCTCTCACAGAGAAGAATTTTGTCTCATCTGGGCTTTCCTAACTTCTGCAGATCTTTATCCAGCCATGCCATCCTTCAGCTGAAATGTTGTTTTTTTTTTCACCTGCCTTTGCCAGTTGCAATTCAAGGCCATGCTAGGCTCTTGCTGCCCTCTTCAGCCCTGATGCTGATGATCTGCTGTGACAGAGATGTGCACGTGTGTCACCCAGATGGGTTTATTAAACAGGTTGTGGCCAGGTTCTTATAGGAAGAGGTCACTACCTGTGCTGTTCACAAGTTGCAATTCAAGGCCATGCTAGGCTCTTGCTGCCCTCTTCAGCCCTGATGCTGACGATCTGCTGTGGCAGAGACGTGCATGTGTGTCACCCAGATGGGTTTATTAAACAGGTTGTGTCCAGGTTCTTATAGGAAGCCCCCAGCACAGGAAGGACATGGAACTGCTGGAGAGAGTCCAGAGGAGGGCCATGAAAATGATCAGAGGGCTGCAGCACCTCTGCTATGAGGACAGGCTGAGAGAGTTGGGACCTTTCAGCCTGCAGAAAAGAAGGCTTCGAGGAGACCTTAGAGTAACCTTCCAGTATCTGAAGGGGGCCTACAGGAAGGCTGGGGAGGGACTATTCACAAGGTCTTGTAATGACAGGACAAGGAGGAATGGGTTTAAACTGGCAGAGGGGAGATTTAAAGGGGATATTAGGAGGAAGTTGTTTTCAGTGAGGGTGGTGAGGCACTGGCATAGTTTGCCCAGGGAGGTTGTGTCTGCTCCCTCCCTGGATGTGTTCAAGGCCAGGCTGGATGAGGTCTTCAGTGACCTGATCTAGTGCAAGGTGTCCCTGCCTGTGGCAGGAGGTTGGAACTGGATGATCTTTGAGGTCTCTTCCAACCTATGATACTATGAAAACCAGCCACAGCCCAAAGTGGTCTGAAGCAGTCTGACTCATCTATATTTGGGTTTACAACTCTTAAAACATTGTTTTTGTTCTTTCTCAGTAAAGCTATGAGTGAAGTAGCATCATCAGTGTTTTCCTTTCTCAGCCTATAGCCTAATTTCTCATTCAAATCCTCCAATTAGTTCCAAACAGCACAGAAGATTTGTCTCAGAAGAGGTAAGTGCATTGCTTCTGGGAGACCAAGGAGAATCATAGAATCAGTCAGCGTTGGAAGGGACCACAAGGATCATCTAGTTCCAACCACCCTGACATGGGCAGGGACACCCCACACGAGATCAGTCTGGCCACAGCCTCACCCAGCCCTTAAACACCTCCAGGGATGTGGCCCCAACCACCTCCATGGGCAACCCGTTCCAGGCTCTCACCACTCTCATGGTGAAGAACTTCCTCCTCACATCCAGTCTGAATCTCCCCACCTCCAGCTTTGCTCCATTTCCCTAGTCCTGTCACTACCTGACAGCCTATAAAGTCCCTCCCCAGCTTTTCTGTAGGTTCCCTTCAGATACTGGAAGGCCACATATAGAGTTGGAAGGAGAAGCAAGATGATGAGCACGTCCCAAGGCTACCTTCAAGGGCTGTGTCAGAGATGTGCAAAAGCTGGCAGGTTTTGGCCTCTCTCCTGTGTTTCCCAGACCTTAGCTTCCCCCCCGAGTAGGAGCACAAGGACTGCAGCAAAATGATGTTTCCTTTCATGTTATGTTCCTCCACAAAACCTCACAGCAGGAGCATGAGATGGATGGGGAAGTGTGGATAAACAAAAGGCAGAAATAGCAACCTTTTATTTGGTACTCTGTAAAGTCTCTCAGGTTTTTTACCCCATCTCCCCACCCCACCCCTGGTTGTCAGTTAAATACATCTGTAAATGGAACAAAGTTGTGACTGTGTCCCACTGCAAGGAAGAGCAAAGAAGTGCCTATATAAAGCATCTCTTTGTACTACTTTGCTGCTGCAGTATGAAGTGTTGTCGGTAGGGACATAGAATCACAGAATGGTTTAGGTTGGAAGAGACCTCAAAGATCATCCAGTTCCAACTCCCCTGTGCCACAGGCAGGGACACCTCCCCCTAGAACAGGTCTTTCAAGGCCTCATCCAACCTGGTCTTGAATACCTCCAGGGAAGGAGCAGCCACAACCTCCCTGGGCAACCTGTGCCAGTGTCTCACCACCCTCACTGGAAACAACTTCCTCCTAATATCCCCTTTAAATCTCCCCTCTGCCAGTTTAAACTCATTACCCCTCATCTTGTTGTAACAAGACCTTGTCAATAGTCCCTCCCCAGCCCTCCTGTTGGCTCCCTTTGGATACTGGAAGGCTACTCCAAGGTCTCCTCGAAGCCTTCTCTTCTCCAGGCTGAAGAGCCCCAACTCTCATACCTGCCCTCATAGCAGAGCTGCTCCAGCCCTCTGATCATCTTTGTGGCCCTCCTCTGGACTCTCTCCAGCAGTTCCATGTCCTTCCTGTGCTGGGGGCTCCAGAACTGCACACAGTACTCCAGGTGGGGTCTGAAGAGAGCACACCCCTTTGAGAAATCCAAAGTAATAGAAGGCAATAAATAATTGAGTTAGTGAAGGAAACAACCTCCCTTTCTTTTCAAACATAAAGGACCACTTACAAGTCCCCACAGACAGTAACAGAACCTTCCCCTTTGTTGTCTGGCAGCTGGAACTGCTCTTCCTTGCACACTGTGTGTAGCCAGTGGTTTTCCAGACACGAGCAGTTGCTGTGACCTTGGATGAGAACTACTCAGCTTTGGAAGGTGGTAGAAGTCCTTAACAGCTCAAGCCTCTTCCGATTCAGTCAATGACCTACTGGTGCCTTTCAAAGATTAAATATAACATAAACATCAATACCGAGTTACAGAAAATGTTGGTACCTTTCCCAGTATCGATTAAACCCTTTTTTAAGAATTTAAGGCAATGAAACATTTATTACTTTTTTTTTCCTAACTTTTTTTTCCCCCCGCTCCTGAAAAATCCTTGCTCAAGTTTTCCCTCTCCTGTCGCATCCCAGACTCCCCATGTGACTCCAGGTGAATTACTTAATCCTCTTTGGGGAATGGTGACTGAGGTGAAATTAACAATTGCTTATGAGTTATGAATATTAATTTCTGTATGAATATTAATTTATATTACTATTATTTTTTAAATTTTGGAAATTTCCCTGGAATCCTTCGGCTCTTCGGTCGGCAGGAAGTAGTTGCTCAAGGGATATTTATAAACATGGAATTAAACAGTTTAAACAATCAGAACTTGGAAAATAGGAACATGAAAACAGGGGAAAAAATCTGTTTATGCTGATGGAATCCTACTCACCATGTGCTGGGGCAAAGATACAAAGAATGCAAGAGTATACAAAGATAGAAGTGGCGTCCCTCAGGGGTCAGTGCTGGCACCAGTGCTGTTAAACATCTTTGTCAGTGCCATGGACAGAGGAATCAGTGCACTCTCAGCAAGTTTGCAGATGACACCAAGCTGTGTGGCACAGTTGACTTGCTGGAGGGCAGGGATCCATCCAGAGGGACCTGGACAGGCTGGAGAGGTGGGCCCAGGCCAACCTCATGAAATTCAACAAGGCCAAGTGTAAGGTCCTGCACCTGGGTCAGTGCAATCCCAAGCACAAATCCAGGCTGGGTGGGGAATGGCTGAGAGCAGCCCTGAGGAAAAGGACCTGGGGATCTGCATGGATGAGAAGCTCAACATGAGCCAACAGTGTGCACATGTGGCCCAGCCAGCAACTGTGTCCTGGGCTGCATTAAGAGCAGTGTTGCCAGCAGAGCAAGGGAGGGGATTCTCCCCCTTTACTCTGCTCTCATCAGACCCCACTGGAGTACTGTGTGCAGTTCTGGAGCCCCCAGCAGAAGAAGGACATGGAACTGTTGGAGAGAGTCCAGAGGCTACAAAGATG
>VWZI01021432.1:17460-79978 GCA_013396835.1 Psilopogon haemacephalus | reverse complement strand
GGTTGGAACTGGATGATCTTTGAGGTCTACATTGTGCATAAATACTCAAAGGCCTCTCAGCAAATCTCCAGCAAGATTCTATAAATTCTCAAGTGAATCTGAGTACCTGTCCCGGTATGGGCGTTAATTAATGCCCGGAGTTGGGTCGGCTCCTGGGGTTCCTCCCTCCCCCTTCTGTCACAAGGTCCGGAAGGGGTTGAGGGGTGTGGGCACACCATGTGGCCCTGGGACCCAGGCAGACCTCAGGCTGCACGTATGTGTGGGACTATTTTGAACCAATTGGTCAGTTAGAGAATGTTGGATACCTACCGGTCAGTTTCACGCGCCCCTAGGGTATTTAGGCAGGGGTCCCGCAACCGTTAGGGTCCTTCTCCCCGTTGTGCTGTGAGGAGTTCCAGCCATGTGCAGCAGCAAAGGCAGCTTACAGAGAAGTGGCAAGGCTAAACCCCTTCTCTCTTTCTCTTTCTCCTCCTATCTGGGATAAGTTGGTCCTTCTTTTCCCCTTTCTCTCGGGAAGAAGCGTTGTCCCCCCTCGCACCCCGCGGGTTTTATAGGCACGGCTGGGGTCTGTTTTGTATGTAAGCTCTCTGTTCCCTAAATTCCGACTGTTAAACTGTTTCTCTGGTGTTTTAAGCAACTCGTGCATTTGTTCCTTGCCAACTGCGTATCCAAAGGACCCGGGGGATTCCAGGACCCCCTTCCACGGATATCAACACCAATTAAATTGGTATCCCGCAACAGTACCTTTTGCCTTAGCAGCAGGAAGGCATCTCTCAAGCCCCACTAGATGGGCAAGAAGTGCAAAGAAACCAGAAAATCTCTTTCCAGTTTCAAATTTGAATTTGATATATTGCTGCTAGTTATGTTCTTAAGCGTTCCAAGTTCCCTATTTATCTCCCTTTTGCACAATGTTTTCATGACTGTGCAAAGAACCCATTATTATTAAAAATATCGATTGGTAGCGAGCTTCTGAATAGCAAAATTAATAAACTATATTAATTTTCAAATTCATATCTTGCATTCATATCCAACTGTTACAGTAGAGGGGGAGAATCACCTCCCTCCACCTGCTGGCCACACTTCTCCTGATGCAGCCCAGGATCTGGTTGGCTTTCTGGGCTGCAAGTGCACTGCCTCATGTTGAGCTTCTCCTCCAACAGCACCCCCAGGTCCCTCCCCTCAGGGCTGCTCTCCAGCCAGTCACTGCCCAGCCTGGATTTGTGCTTGGCATTGCCTCCACCCAGCTGCAGGACCTTGCACTTAGTCTTGTTGATACTCATGAGGTTGGCTTGTGGCCACCTTTCCAGCCTCTCCAGGTCCCTCTGGATTCCATCCCTGCTCTCCAGCCTGAAACTTCAAACTAGTTTGGCAGTGCTGATGAACAGTGCCTAAATGAACTGCTCGTGTGCCGATGCTATCTTTGTTTCTATTGTCAGGGAGCACAGCTATGACTCATGTGCTTGCAGAAATATTTAAATCTAGGTTTCAACATTTTCTTTTTGGGAAGACCCTGGCAAGTACTGCCGTAAGCATTTCAACAGACGCTGCTCGGAAAGGCAAGTGGCAAGAACTGACTTTGTTTTGTTTCCCCAGTGAAGCTATAACAAAATCCTCTGACAATTTCAGATGCTCCAGGAGGGTCTGTAAGCTGGGATCACCCTAGGGTTATCACCTTCACCCTCTTTGCTATATTGATCTCTTCCTGCCTTCCACTGGTTTCTGATAATACTGCTATGTTTTCCTCTGCCTTTCCTAAGGCATTCCCAGCACAAGAAGAACGCGGAACTTTGGAGAGAGTCCAGAGGCCACAAAGATGCTCAGAGGGCTGCAGCAGCTCTGCTATGAGGACAGGCTGAGAGAGTTGAGGCTTTTCAGCCGGGAGAAGAGAAGGCTTTCAGGAGACCTTATAGTAGCCTTCCAGTATCTGAAGGCTGGGGGGGGGACTATTCACAAGGTCTTGTAATGACAGGATGAGGGGGAATGGGTTTAAACTGGCAGAAGGAAGATTTAAATGGGATGTTAAGAGGAAGTTTTTTCCAGTGAGGGTGGTGAGACACTGGAACAGGTTGCCCAGGGAGGTTGTGTCTACTCCCTCCCTGGAGGTGTTCAAGGCCAGGCTGGAAGTTCAAGGCCAGGAAGAAGTTCTTAAAAAGTGAGGGTGGTGAGACATTGGCACAGGTTGCAAAGGGTGTTTGTGGCTGCTCCTTCCCTGGAGGTGTTCAAGGCCAGGCTGGATGAGCAACTGAGCAACCTGTTCTAATGAGAGGTGTCCCTGCCTATGGCAGGGAGTTGGAACTGGATGATCTTTGAGGTCCCTTCCAACCTAAACCATTCTATGATTCTATGAATAAAACCCTACCTGCATGTTCCAATGCACAACCCATTTGCACATCAGCTGGGGCTCAGTGTTTCACCTGCTCATGAATAAACAAATGGCCTATTTCAAGAGCAGCAATTAAAAGCTTTCAGCACGATTACGGCATGCTTAATTTAATTAATCTGATTCCTGTCCAATGTTACTTAACGTTCAGAACTTTGACGAGCCTTGTGGAGTCTTTGCGCGCTCCTCGCTGTAGTGTCAGCAGCCAGACAAAACAGATGGTATCAATCAAAGAGATGATTGCACGATCTGGAATCAGGCAATCCTGACCCCAAAACCCCCATAGCTCTTCAAGCTGAAGTTCATCCATCTTCACTTTCCCCCTTATTCCTTCCAACAACAAAACTTGGAGACAGGCAGAGAGAGTTGGGGCTTTTCAGCATGGAGAACAGAAGGCTTTGAAGAGACCTTATAGTAACCTTCCAGTATCTGAAGGGGACCTACAGGAGGACTGGGGAGGGACTATTCACAAGGTTGTGTAATGACAGGACAAGGGGTATTTGGCTTAAACTGGCAGAGGGGAGATTTAAATGGGATGTTAGGAGGAAGTTCTTCACAGTGAGGGTGGTGAGGCACTGGAACAGGTTGCCCAGGGAGGTTGTGTCTGCTCCCTCCCTGGAGGTGTTCAAGGCCAGGTTGGATGAGTCCTTGGGTGACCTGATCTAGTGGGAGGTGTCCCTGCCTATGGCAGGGGGTTGGAACAGGATGATCTTTGAGGTCTCTTCCAACCTGAACCATTCTATGAATATGTGATGTCTCCATTTTCTTGTAGAGTGAGAGCTCTAGAACCTTCTCTTCTTGATAACGCACTTTCTTCTGCTGACTCACTTCTTCTGACTTGTACAGCTGAAGAACCAATTGTCAACTGGCACATTCATTTGTAGAAAATGCTGTCATGGGGTGTTGTGATTATTAATAATCAGTTATGAATTATTAATATTTTTTTTAATTAATATGAATTTTAAAATTAGGAATATTCAGGGAAAATTCCCTGAGGTTCTTTGGATGTTCAGTAACACCTGATAACAGGGTGTGCTGGTTTGAACTAATTAGAGGACTCAAATGAGAAATTAGACTACAGGCTGAGAAAGGAAAACACTGAGGGTGCTACTTTACTCATAGCTTTACTGAGAAAGAAAAAAACATGTTTTAAGAGTTGTAACCCAAATATAGATAAGTCAGACTGCTTCAGACTGCTTTGGGCTGTGGCTCTTGCATGGTTCTTTTCTTCCTGCTTCTTATAGCTGAATCTGAATAATTTCACTAACTTCTTTTCCTGCTGCTAATACCCCCCTGGCTGATCTACCTTTGCCTATCTGCTGCATGAAACATCTGGTGAGATAAGATTGGGGAAGGGGGGAAGGTGGTAGGGGTGGTTAGAAACCCCTCTTGGGGATTTTGATCTCTGGGATGGGTGTGGTGTTTCTGTATTACCTTTTTACTGTATATGCCTGTAAATATCTGTTATACATTGTAAATACCTGCTTGTATATTGTGCATAGCTGTAAATATAAAGCTTCATTTCCTTAACTTCCAGCTGACTGAGTCCTAGCCTGGGTTATTTCAAAGTGTGGGGAGGCAGGGAACTGCCAAACCACCACACAGGAGAAATTCTAACCCCGCCTATACTCACAGACATGATAGGTACAAAGTGTCCCGGGAGAGGAGGAGGAAAGATTTGCCTTGCTCCTGCTGGTGCAAACCTGCAATGCAGGCTGCAAACATGTGGCTGCTGTGACAGAGGTGCAAATAGATGTCCCAGTGAAAGCAGCAGGGAAAAGGAGGGCAATGGCTCTAAGCCACCCCCTTAAATACACTCTTTTGAAGGGTGAAACTGGCCAATAGGCACTAGTGTCCATTGTTTTGGCCAATGAATTCAAAGTTCTGCACCTAGGTGTCCACCTCGGCACTTGGGGGACAGCACAAGACACCTGACTTGGTCATGTGCCAAGCCTTCATTGTTTTGCTCACATCCTTCAATCCCCTGACCTTGCTATAGGAGGAGGAGAGCAGGGTTTTGAAATAATTTGGGCAAGATTTATGCCCTACCAGGACACAGGGTCACAGGATGTTAGGGGCTGGAAGGCATCCAATGAGATCAGTGAGTCCAACCCCCCCCTACCAGAGCAGGACCATACAATCTAGCTCAGGTCACAGAAGAACACATCCAGACAGGCCTTGAAAGTCTCCAGAGACGGAGACTCCACAACCTCCCTGGGGAGCCTATTCCAGCGCTCTTTGACCCTTACATGTAAAAAAAGAAATTTTCCCTTATGTTGAGGTGGAAACTTCCTATGCTGCAGCTTACATCCACTGCTCCTTGTGCTATTATAGGGAGCAAGTCAGCAGAGCAGGTCCCCCCCTCCTCCTGACACCCAGCCCTCAGATATTTACAGATACTTATTTTAAATCCCCACTCAGTGTTCTATCCTCCAGACTAAACAGCCTCAGGTCCCTCAGCCTCTCCTCACCAGGCAGTGTTCCCATCCCCTAATCATCCTTGTTGCCTTCCACTGGACCCTCTCAAGGAGATCTCACAAAAGACCTGGGAGTTAGATTCTAGTTATAAGCGGATAGGGATTGAAGCCTTGTACACAGTCTTCCAAGGAACCTCCATCCATAATGGCTTTAGTATTTGTGGAAGGCAGTGATGTTGATTCTGAAACATCGGTAAGATGGCATAAATATTTGTTAGACATCCTCTCAAGGGTAAATGAAGTCATAGAATCATAAAAATGGCTTAGGTTGGAATGGACCTTAGAGATATCTACTCCAACCTCCCTGCCACGGGCAGAGATGCTTCTCAACTAGACTCAAGCTACTCAAGGCTTCATCCAGCCTGATCTTGAACACTCCCAGGCAACCCATTCCAGATACTCACCACTCTCGTACTGAAGTTCTTCCTAAGATCTAGTCTAAACCTACTTTACCTCATCTCAAAACCACTTCCCCTTGTCCTGTTGCTAACCAGCCCTATGAAAAGTTCATCTCCAGCCTTCCTGTAGGGTTCCCTCAGGCACTGGGATCCTGTTGACAGCGACAACTGATCATGAAAGTCACCCTGTCTGCAAGACCTCTTCTACTTGCACGAGGTCCAAGACGTTATCAGGTGATTGGGAAGCTAAAGCTGCTGGGTCTTCACTTCTCAAGAGTGTTCCATCCCTGCAGAACTGAAAAGTAATGATGTGGGAGATTTTCCCCAACTACAAGGATGTGTGCTTCCAAAGATATGTGCTTCTGTGATTCGTGCAGAATCATAGAATCAGCCAGGTTGGAAGAGACCTCCAAGGTCATCCAGTCCAACCTATCACCCAGCCCTATCCAATCAACTAGATCATGGCACTAAGTGCCCCACCAGTCTTTTCTTGAACACCTTCAGGGACAGTGACTCCACCACCTCCCTGGGCAGCCCATTCCAGTTTAATTTGAAAAAGAGGAGGCTTGAGGGGAGACCTCATTGCTGTCTACAACTACCTGAAGGGACATGGTGGAGAGGCTGCTGCTGGTCTCTTCTCACAGGTAACTGGAGACAGAACAAGGGGGAATGGCCTCAAGCTGAGACTGGGTAGATTTAGGTTGGTCATTAGGAAAAAGGTTTTTCATAGACAGAGTGGTCAAGCACAGGAATGAGCTGCCCAGGGAAGTCATCCTCTCTATCTATAAGTGAGAATGGCCTCAAGCTGAGACTGGGTAGGTTTAGGTTGGTCATTAGGAAAAAAGTTTTTCATGGAGAGTGTGGTCAGGCACTGGAATGAGCTGCCCAGGGAGGTGGTTGGGTCACCAAGCCTGGATGTGTTTAAAGGTCGTTTGGATGTGGTGCTTAGGGATATGGTTTAAGGTGAATCTTGTAGAGTTCTAGGTTGGACTTGAAGATCCTGAGGGTCTTTTCCAACCTGGATGTTTCTGTGATGTTCCAGTGAGTTTTGAATACCTTGAAGGATGGAGACTTCACAACCTTCCTGAGCAATCTGCTCCCACGTGTGACCCCTTTCTTTTGTTGGTGTGGAATTTCCTGTTTCACTTTGTACTCAGTTGCATTTCATCCTGCCAACTGGGCACCCCCGAGCAGAGTCTGATTCCATGGCTTTTATACTCTCTGCATCGAGTATTTTTGTCTGAGCTCTGCAAGCTGGGCAGTCCCAGATCACCCAGCTTCTTCCTTCCAACCTGACAGAAGCTCCAGTACTTCTACCATCTTTGTGGCCTCTGCTCTACTCTGCTGAGGTTACATCTGGAATATTGTGTCCAGTTCTGTGCCCCTCAGTTCAAGAAGGACCTCAGGGAACTGCTTGAAAGAGTCCAGTGCAGAGCCACAAAAATGACTAAGGCAGTCGAACTTCTCCCTTCTGAGGAAAGGCTGAGGTAGCTCTGGCTTTTTAGCTTGGAGAAGACACTGAGGGGTGACCTCATTCATATTTATAAATACATGAAAGGTGAGTGTCAGGAGGAGCCAGACTCTTCTCAGAGACACCAAATGATAGGACAAGGGGCAATGGGTACAAGCTGGAGCCTAGGTAGTTCCATGTGAACATAAGGAAACAGTTTTTCACTGTGAGGGTGACAGAACATTTGGAACAGGCTGCCCAGAGAGGCTGTGGAGCCTCCTTCTCTGAAGACATTCCAAACCTACCTGGATGTGCTTCTGTGTGATCCTGCTCTGGCAGGTGATTTGGATGAGATGATCTTTTGAGGTCCCTTCCAAGCCCCAACATTCTGTGAGTTTGTGACAAGTGTCCTTCTGGTATGCATGGGTCACTGTCATACTGGCAATTCCAACACTCATGTATCAGGCTCACAGGCTGAGAGAGTTGGGGCTTCTGCAGCCTGGAGAAGAACAGGCTTCCAGGAGACCTTATAGTGACCTTCCAGTATCTGAAAGGGGCCTAAAGGAAGGCTGGGGAGGGACTATTCACAAGGTCTTGTAATGACAGGATGAGGGGGAATGGGTTTAAGCTGGCAGAGGGGAGATTTAAAGGGGATGTTAAGAGGAAGTTCTTCACAGTGAGGGTGGTGAGACACCGGAATGGGTTGCCCAAGGGGGTTGTGGCTGCTGCCTCCTTGGATGTGTTCAAGGCCAGGCTGGATGAGATCTTGAGAGTCCTAATCTAGTGGGAGGTGTCCCTGCCTATGGCAGGGCGTTGTACCTGGATGATCTTTGAGGTCTCCTCCAACCTAAGCCATTCTATGATTCTATGATATAACCAGGGCTGGTAAGAGATGCAGAAGTGCCTCACTTGATCTGCTGGTGATGTTCTGCTTGATAAAGCTCAGAGTGCTGTTGGCCTTCTTTGTTGCAATTACTGCCTCATGTTCACAAAGAACCACAGAATCTTAGAGGTTGGAAGGGACCTCCAGAGATCATTGAGTCCAACCTCCCTGCCAGGCAGGATTACCTAGGGTAGTTCACACAGGAACGTATCCAGGTGGGTTTTGGAAGTCTCCAGAGAAGGAGACTCATGTTCAAGTTGATACTCATCATCCCCCCTAAAGATCTTTTTGCAAAGCCACTTCTTAGTGGCATGGCCCCAACATGTCTCAGTGCATGAGGTTGTTCCTGCTATAGACAGGACTTGGCACATTTTGTTGTCGAACTTAATAAGGTTCCTATCAAACCATTTCTTTAGCCTGTTGAGGTCCTTCCAGACAGCATGGGAAAATAATTCCAGCATCACTCCCATGTCATTTCCAAATCTTTAAAGTGATGATACTCATTTGCATGCCCTTATCTCCAGGACTGAAGAGTACTGCTTCCATAAACGCCAGTCAATTTCAGCAACTGCAGCTCTAGAGTTCTTCAGGTGGAAAGATGATGGCTTGGATGCTGAGATGGTATTAACAAGCTGGATTGTACAATGTTCCAGTGACAGACTAGACACTGTGTTAGCTTTAACTGAACAAAAAAATCTTTATACATATATTTATGATACTAATTAGATTAAGAAGGATCTAATGCCAGAATATTCCAGCTTGATGAATCACAAAAGCTGAGTACGCTCTTGTGCAGCACAGCTAAGGGCAAGTCTGCAGTGGGAAAAGAAGACATTGGAGTCTGATGAGCAGCGGGAGAAATCTGATGTTGAGTAATAAGATGTTACCTAAGGGTTCTGGGCTGTTATGATATTTAAATGACTTATTTTTGGGGGGCGTGGGGGGGAGGGATGAGTGTGAGTTGTTTCTGACTCACACAACTGGTTTCGATATAGAGGAGTAATGCAAAGACTATGGATGAAGTCTACATCCTTGGCATAATTACAGTGCACTACATGTACAAAGGACAATTGGGAGCTACAAAGAGACAGAAACAAGAATCTGGCAGGCACACTCCATGCAAGTACCCTTAGCACACACACATAGCTCTCTGCTTTTCACTTATCAAACACCTCATGCTCCTGCCTAGTGCCCCCAGTAATATTTTCTACTGCATGAATGTAGCTTCCCCCAGCTAATAATGACTTTTTAATCTCTTGCAACTACCAGATCATGTTCAAGGTGCACAGAAGTGTTTGGCATGCTGGCTCCACCATGCAATGTTGGGATCAAATCTGTCAACTGTGCCCTGGGCTGCATCAAGAGAAGTGTGCCCAGCAGGGTAAGGGAGGTGATACTCCCCCGTTGCTCTGCTCTCCTCAGATCCCACCTGGAGTACTGTGTAGAGTTCTGGAGCCCCCAACACAAGAAGGAAAAGGAACTGTCAGAGCTAAGGGGAGGCCTACGAAGATGATCAGAGGGCTGGAGCAGCTCTGCTATGAGGACAGGCTATGACAGTTGGGACTCTTCAGCCTGGAGAAGAGAAAGCTTTGAGGAGAGCTTGATAGAGCTTTCCAGTATCTGAAAGGGGCCTAAAGGAAGGCTGGGGACAGACTATTCACAGGGCCTTGTAATGACAGGATGAGGGGTAATGGGTTTAAACTGGAAGAGGGAAGATTTAGATTAGCTGTTAGGAAGAAGTTCTTTAAAAGTGAGGGTGATGAGACACTGGCACAGGTTGCCCAGGGAGGTGGTGGCTGCTCCCTCCCCGGAGGTGTTCAAGGCCAGGTTGGATGAGGCCTTGAGCGACGTATTCTAGTGGGAGGTGTCCCTGCTTATGGTGGGGGATTTGAACTGGATGATCTTTGAGGTCCCTTCCAAACTAAACCATTCCATGATTCTATCTGACTGTGTTCCTTCTTATTTTACCTGTGTTTTGCTGCTTTTTCCCAAGCACAGTGGGCCTTGACATGATGCAATTTCTAATCCAGCCCTTGAAACAGAAGCAGAAGGCACCTGAGCAGGTTAGAGCAGGTGTCTGTGATACTGACAGGGTGCTCTGCTGCTTAATACACATCAGTGTATAGCAATACCCTTGGTAAAAACCATCAAAGAATCACTAGAATAGGTTGCTCATCCAACTTGGCCTTGAACACCTCCAGGGAGGGGGCAGCCACAACCTCCCTGGGCAAGATAACGTGTTTGAAAGACAAGGTGCAAGAACAAACCGACAGTTGACATCAGTTCATGTATGGCATTTTAATACCAAATTAATAAGTTTCTCAAGTAAGAATTTATAAATCTGGCAATTTATAGAAAAAAAATAAATCACAGCTTCACAAAAAAACTAACTTTCAACATTTTGTCCCCTCCCCCCCCAACACGCAGTTTACAATAAACTTTATCTATGTTGGTAGAAAGTTAACAGTGGTGTGAAATTCTTAAAAAATATTTGCAACGGCAATTGAAAATAAAATAATGATTTATTTTTTTTTTTTTTTTTACTCAGTGAAAAAGTAATAGGAATTGTGTTTCTCAGAAAAAAAGATAAGTCAGAAAAGCAGCAAAAAAATCCCTCTTCTACTTAACTGTGTGCTACCTTAAGTCATTGGCAAAGGCAACACTTCAACATTCATCGTTCCCAGGTTCAGTACTTCAGTGGTTTTTGGCATGAAGTCATACTCAAGAAGTGCAGTGTCTGAGATGTGTGCTGCCCTTACCCTGTGTGCTCCAAAGGCTGCTGTTACTCCTGTTTCTTGGGGTAAAGTGGTATCACCAACAGCTTCGCATAAGGCTGAAGTGTCTAAAGATTGGGTTTCTATGAGTTCGTGTCCATTTTCCACTCATTCTTCACCTCTCCAATACAAACTGGAAACCCCTCGAAATTTTAGTAGCCACACCTCACATGTGAGTATTTACAGGAGATACAGGATCTGAATGATAGTTATATTTTCACCTGTATAGAAACATCTCCTCTGCTTGATTTATACATGCAACCAGAGGACGAAAAATGTTCCTTCTCTAACTTCTCAAAAGTCACATTTTCAAAGGTCATTGCACTTGAATAATAAGAAGGCAATTCATATGGATTTGCTATTAAATATTGTAGGAACCTGAACTTCTGTGCAATCTGTTGCTTCAGACACACACATTGAACACGTTTTCTTTTAAAACTAAGCCTACAAAGTCTAACGAAGAGAAGCAAACGTCGTAAAGACAAAAATCTTCGAAGAACAAACACAGACAAAAACACAGCTCCCTTTAACTCCTAGTGCATTTGAACACAGCTTTGAAATTCTCCACCTTGTTCCCACACTGAACCTCACTATCATTCTATATTCAGCTAACACCACCATAAAAACCCACATTTTCTGTGACCTAACCAATCAAGGCTGGCATTTGTCATGCTGTTGGTACAAACGGGAAAGCCGAAAGATTATTGTCTCACTCCTTCACCTGTGGAGGACAAAAAGTTTCAAAGCAAAAGCAATTCCGTGGTCATACACTTTGCCTGTGAAATTCCAGTAGCCTGTGTCAGTTGCTAAGAGCTTACTCTTACAAACTAAGGTTTTGGGTTGTCCCAGCCTGTTTTGCGACAACGGACGTGGAAACCGAAAGGGGGATGTTGGTCCCTGAGATATGCTAAATGAGATCAAGAGCTAAAATACTGATATTTAATTTGGAGTGGACCCTCTTTAAGGAAAACTGGGTTAGCTTCGACCTTCAAAAATTCAACAAATAGTCAATAAAATATCCCTAAGCAGGATGACAAAATATATGCAGGATTAGTCAAGAAAAGTGCATTGTACAGAGCAGTTTGAAGAGCTACCAGCTGCCGAGGATCAAAAAGCTGTCCTGCACTCTGCATCAAATTCGTCTTTCCAAACTTAACACAAAAGTACAGCATCAAACATGGCTTCACCCAGAACATCTGTTTACTCCTATCTCTAAAGGTATAGCTACAGCACTCAGTGTCTTAAATACTTATAATGGGCAAACTGACTACTTAGGCCAGCAGCCAACCCAAACTTTTCAACTTTGTAACTGACCGTTCCGACAGTACTCTGTGGACCACATCAGCAACCTCTTCATTGCCAAACCAGTAGCAATGCCTGTTGCTGAGAATATATTTTGAGCTAGTGTTTAAAAGATTTGTACCACTGAAGGTGTTTCGGACTACATGAAAACATTCTTTGGCAACCAGAGACATAGGAAAGGTAATTAGCAGGAGCTGGAAGAATTGTAAGATGCTCTCAAAGTTCTACAGTGCATCATTAACCGTCTGTAGTGCGTTGTAGGAAGTACCAAGAGCCTGAAAAGGATGGCTAAATATCTGACATCACCTCAGAAATTCCATGGTTTTCTCACACCAACTTTCCCAAACAAACCCAGGGCTTGCAAAATTTTAGAGGATGATGTGAGATAGTCCACGCAAAGGCCTCCAGAGTGGTTGGAGTTGATGGGGAGAGGAGGAGAGTAATGAAGGGCTGAAGTTTCAGTGTACCACTGGGAGGTTACTCAGGGACCAGCAACAGATGGATTCGTGAATGGATTTAGTCTCACACAAGTAGTATAATCACATTGGTGCTGGAATCTCTTCAGACAATAAAACAAAATGAAACAAACAAACAAACAAAAAAAAAAATTCAGCTGCATCCAGAGAGTCCACTAAGTAGTCTCATTTACCAGAACCTTAAATAAGAAAGAACACAGATTAGTAACACAGAATCTACTCCAAAACGTTAATAACGCTATAACACAGCTGAGCTGTACAAGGAATTCAGTATAACTATCTTTGTTTTCAGTGAATGCAATGATAAATCAGATGTATCTTGCAACATTAGACAAGCCAGCACCTAAGGGTGTGGGAGAGAGGAGACCACATGACGAAGATGGGTAAATTTTTAACAAGTAGAAGAACTGAAGGCAAGTTACTCTAAGCTTATTGTTTTCTTAATGTGAGCTCAGCTTTCAAAACTTCCTGAAATGGTATTGCAACTAACCTGCAGAACTGCAGAGTGCTCCCTGTAAGTAAACGAGCATGCAGCTTGGCAATGTCTGGCACAACCTGAGTGCTGTGGGTTTAAGACTGCATGTCTTAACCTCAAAGAAAATCCTCCAGAAATACTAGAGAAGTACAAAGTGTGGACACTGGAAAGTGGAATCTTTGTTATTTTATTGCCATCAGCCTGCATCCCTATATAAATGGACATCTAAACGTCCATTTTCTCCCTCTCTCTGTTCCCAGTGTGGACCCTTATCTCTTGCCTCCTCTCCTGGGGTGGTTTGTGGCCTTCTGCAGCCTTGGCAAACCTAAGTTTTGCTGCATAATTCTGGCCTGGTATGGGGGGTAAGCAGCGAGACAAATAGGGGACATTGAGGCCTGGTGTTTGGTCTGGGTGGGGTGGGTGTGGAAGGTGTTGATCTAGTGAGGTTTTGGAAAAAAAGTCAAGGTTAGAGAACTGGGTTGAGGCTGAATATGAATTTGTGCATTTTGTGTATCTACTTGTGAATAGTATTTCCATTTAAACTTCCAATCCTGTGTGAAGCATTTTTATTTTACTCCTTTTGGAAGAGGTAAAATACCTTTCTGTCCTTTTGCCCTGGGGCAGCTTGTGGCTCAAAACTTGGGACAATGAGAAAATAGAAAGGAAAAATAGAATTAAAAAAAAAAAAAACAACAAAAACCAGCCCCAAGGGTTTTTAAGCAAGAAGAATATAGGATTGCAATCAGCATTGGCACCTTCCTCTAGAAGAATAAACTCAAAGAACTTGATACCCCAAATGTCATGTAAGGTCCTGTCACCCTCCACTTATCTGTGACTTGAGAGGTGCCAGTTTAAGCACAAAATGGCATTTCTTTAAATTTGAGTCTAATAAAGTGTAGCAACATTTTCAGTCAACTCATCTGCCAAAAATGTACAGCTACAGAGTATGCTGAAATCTCTGAAATGTCGCTCCCAAAAGCAGTGTGAAAAACTTAACAGAAGCTTAGCATAAGGTCTCCAGTTGGCTTTAATTGTGAAATAACAGAAAATATTTCACCCCTGGAAGAGAAAATTTGAAAATAATGAAATAAGGGACAGATAATTGACCCTTAATTTGATGAAATTATGAAATAACATCATGAAGTACAGAATTCTTCTTCATATTCAGTCATCAGGTGCTGCATGAAAAGACAGTTTGGCAGGTCTGTAAATGGAGAACACGCTGGTGTTCTCTATTCTACCACAGCAGATTTTTGCTTTCACATTTCAGTAGTTACAAAGTCATGGCCCTGCCCTACAGAGATCAAGTTCAACAGCAGCACTGTTGCCATGCAAGAATTACTGCTGTTTCAGCACATGAAGGATGAATTCAGTCCACAGTCGATCCAATCCTCAAACCTGCTATATTGATGACTGTGTTGGAGTTCCAGTGTTTCATTACAATTCAAAATCTAACAAACTAATTATTGGAGTGCCTGAACTAAATTAGAAGGGAAGTCTGATCAGCTAGCTCTGGTTCTTAAAAAAAAATTAAAAAAAAAAAAAAAAATTACCAGAGTAAATATCTGAGCCCTGCTCCAATCAGCAACACAAACTCTGCATATTGTGTTCGACCTTAACACAGTTGAGAAAAACTACAACCTACATCACTGATACTACAGGTATCATCACTGATGCTACTCCTTTTTAGGAATAAAACTAATTCCTTTTAAAGTAAGTGAGGGCTGGAAGTTTCTTGCAACTTCTCCTGTCCCTAGTCTTATGGTGTAAATAATATACCAATATATTGGTAGAATAGGCAACTACACTGGTATATAAATGAACTATATATATTCTTATACTAACAGTAGTTACCATTACCTGAAAATAAGGGTAAAAATGAGTTCTGAAGGCCAACATGAATTAAGATGAATGTATTCTCCACTTATGACACAGAAAGGCACTGTCAAACTTAGAGATGTGAGAAAAAATAATAATATTTAAAAAAAAAAATGTGTTCCAGCAGTGCAAGTGTAGATATTTATATGCAGGTTAATGATTAGTTGATTTTTCAAAAGTAATCAACCCAGAATTTAAGTTGCTTATCTGCCCACTTAACACTGATCTTCATATTATTTTAGATGCAGTGAAGAACCTGCCCTGGAATTAACATCCAGGTTTCTTAGTTCAGCTTGTTAAAAATTTACCCACTTATTCACAGCTGGTTTTATTTTATTCTTCACAATCAAGATTGTTCTCATTCATAGATACATTCCAGAGTTAGTAAATCAATGTCAATCCATTTGTTCAGTTTGATTTTTTTTTTTTGCCTAGCATTTGTTTGTTCTGCTTTTGAGTCTCCTACAAGCTCAGTCTCTCCCATGCAAGGAAAAGGATAACTGAACAGTTAATTCAGGCTCAATGAGCAGCCAGAAAATGCAAACACATCATCACAGCAGCATGCAAGAGTCCTCGACTGTCTGGTTAATTAGAAACCTCCCCCCAACACCAAAACAAAGAAAGAACTAACCAACCACCCTCAAGAAGCTTATGAAGAAGCAACTATGGCTATACTGTAAAGCAGTTTCTTTGGAATGAAAGGATGAAACAGGACAACAATGTACAAGTGACATTACCATAGAAACTTCTCTCTCTTGCCATAAGAATACATTAATGAAATGGCTTACTTCTGGCATAAGTAGCTAACAGCCATTCACACCAAGAACTTTCTTTTAAAATAAAACATACATTAGTAGGCTGAAGATGCATCTTCATTGCATATGCACACAGTCCTTTCTGCAGTTTTGCAGACAGGCCTTTAAGGGTCTCTTCTCTTTATGATAAATGAATTCACTTATCCATCGAGAGCAAAGCACAAAAAGAATATTCTACAGATTGAGGAGATGAAGGTTTCTAACCATACAGTAGAGGACCAGAAAAATCGAAGGAGTGCATGAAGCCTTTTGTGGATAGAGGAAAAGTCTTCACCTTAGCTAAACAAGACCCTCAAAATCATGGAATCACAGAATAAGTCAGGGTTGGAAGGGACCACAAAGATCATCTAGTTCCAACCCCCCTGACATGGGCACGCTGCCCTAGATAAGGCTGCACAGAGCCTCATCCAGCCTGGCCTTAAACACCTCCAGGAAGTGGCCCAAACCACCCCCTGGGCAACCCGGTTCCAGGGCCTCACCACTGGTGAAGAACTTCCTCCTCACATCCAATCTGAATCTGCCCACCTCCAGCTTTGCTCCATTCCCCCTAGTCCTGTCACTACCTGATATGCTAAAAAGTCCCTCCCCAGCTTTTCTGTTGGTCCCCTTCAGATCCTGGAAGGCCACAATAATGTTCAGCATTATGAGAAGAAATGCAACACAGGCTAAAGGATGGAAGCTTATTCTAACTGCAATGCACGTTGAACTGCAGGCAATGCAAAACTTTGCTAGGCTGCTCCTGCCTCCATCCCTTTTATGAAATTGTGCACAGTCTGCACAGCTAAACAAAGGGAGAGGTCAAGGTCTCATGTGCACTCACAACTAGGAATTTCATGGCACATGAGGATGAATTGGAGACGGCATTCGTGTGTCTCCCTTAGGTACCATATGTCTAATTCACACCCTCAAACACTCGTGTGCATGAACAACAAAAAGCATCAGTCATCCCTGCTAAAAATAAACAGATGGAGTACAAAATAATCCAACACTTAAAACTAGTGCAGACAGCTTTTAAAGTGATCTTGTTCAAATAAGAACTAACCTGAGGCGTACTTTGCTCCGATAAACATTATCATGCTACTCATAATAAAAAACCCCAAAGGCAGACTAGAGAAGATACTAGGGTCACCTGATGTCATCCAGGGGAGGGTGTTTCCAGTCAAGCAAATCAAAAAAGAAATATATATATATAAATGGCAATGTATTTGTTAAAAATCATTTGAACAGCAAAAAGTAAGCAAAGGCAGTTGACATTTGCAGGAAAAAGTAGAAAAGATTATGCGTAACCCCCATGGTAATTCACAAGAGACTGACTGCAAGAGTTCAAGGCTGAATTTCATTGTGAGCACTATCTAGCTTGAGCCCATTTCTAGCATTCTTCAATCTTAAATTCTCCTGGTAGGCAGAAGACAAAGTTTCAAAGCAAGAACTACAGAAAATAACATTTTTCCATGCAGTGTTAAATTGGGTAGTCACTGAGGGTAAGTTCTGATGAATGCATCTCCTTTCATATGGGCTGAAGAACAAGATCTAGTTTCATTTTCTGCAAGGCAGCATTTGCTATCTTTCCAAAGGAATTAATGATAGCTAAGTGAGGTACTCATCAAGCAGTTGGGATTTTAGAATCTGTAACAGTTTAGATGTAAATCTACTAAATCACAATGGATAGCACTGAAGTGACTCTTGTTACTCATCCTAAGTTACCTATTTCCTTTCCAAACACTCTTGACAGAATTACTTGTGTAATCATGGCATTAAATAGAATACTTAAGTGAACATACAGGATGGTAAAAGGAAAAATTTAGCTCTAGCTTTCAACAAAGAGACTTCATGCAGCTTGAGGATTGTGAGGGGAGTTTACATTTTGAGGACTCTTAACACTTCCAACTCCAATAGTTTTTACTGGTAAAAGGGATATGAAGTGAAGTTAAGCCCAAAAATGATGTCTTGAGGATGATTCAGGGCTAAAAAAACTTATCCTGAAATAGTGTTGAAATATAAATTTGAATTCTAGACCATAGAAGACTGCAGGTTTTATTTAATCCAAACCTGACAGAAGAAAAATCCCTTTGCTGCAAAAGAAAGATCTTGCTCATTCCTTCAAAAGTCTTTCTATATTCTCTGTGTGTGAACAACAGGTCTATGCAATCCTTGACTTTATGCTAACTTTTTGCTCTCAGCCCTTGTGGCCAAACAATTTTGATGTGGCTATCAATCCCTTCTTCCTACACAGCCAACAATAATGCAAGACAGCAAGAAAAATAATAGGATGAACCTTTTCTCCTTGGCAACATGAAGTTGTAGTATAAGAAAGTTTATGAAATCTCTGTACTGTCTCAGAACCTCTTCTTCTAGGTAAGATTTTTTTTTTTTTTAAATTGTAAATCACTGTTCTTCTGCAAAACCTGCAATTAGTCTTGACTTTATGTCCTCTGCTTTCAGAGCCCTAAGAGATACTACTTGTGACCTCCTTTCAAGAGGAAGACCTACCTGTTTGTTTTCCTGCTTCATTTACACAGGTTTTCCATGCTATTCTGCAAATCCTGAAGCTAGTCTTGACTTTATGTCCTCTGCTTTTACAGCCCTACAAGATACTGCTTGTGCCCTCCTTTCAAGAGTGACCTACCTGTCTATTTTCCTGCTTTGTTTCCACAGGTTTTCCATGCTATTCTGCAAATCCTGCCGTTGGTCTGGATTTCATGTCCTCTGCTTTCAGAGCCCTAAGAGATACTACTTGTGCCCTCCTTTCAAGAGGAAGACCTACCTGTCTATTTTGCTGCTTTGTTTCCACAGGTTTTCCATGCTATTCTGCAAATCCTGCAGCTAGTCTGGATTTCATGTCCTCTGCTTTCAGAGCCCTAAGAGATACTGCTTGTGCCCTTCTTTCAAGAGGAAGACCTACCTGCCTATTTTCCTGCTTCATTTACACAGGTTTTCCATGCTATTCTGCAAATCCTGCAGCTAGTCTGGACTTCATGTTCTCTGCTTTTACAGCCCTACAAGATACTGCTAATGCCCTCCTTTCAAGAGTGACCTACCTGCCTATTTTCCTGCTTTGTTTCCACAATGTTTTTTTAGCAATAATTAAAAAATCTGTGCAATAGGCCAGATATTGTATTTACAGAAAATACAATATATGGTGAACTCAAGATTAACTACCTAGGTTAAGTGGCTAACTAACAACACTTGACCTGCAGTAATTTCTGGTTTACCGTTTGAAGGACTTTCAGATGTCTCCCAGCCCATAGATTTCATCACAGCTTTCTTCCATCTTGCATAGCGAAATTCACTTTCTGAAACCGAGAAATCAGCAAACAGATAAACCTCTCAAAAAATATGAATGTAACTACAAGTATTTTAGAAGCAAAGACTACAATATTAGCTTGCCACTTTTTTTTTTTTTTGCACAGCGTAGGTCATCTGTACTACTACAAAAAGTATCTGGAATAAAAACCCCTCAACCACTAAACAAAAAAAAAAAAACCACCCAAACCTCAAATCAAAGTAAAATAACCAAACCCCTCCCAGTAAGGAGAAACAAACCTTAAAATCAAATTTCTGTGTGCTCACCAGTAAGATTTAAAAGCAGGATAAAATAAAGTAGGATAAAATAAATTGAATAAAGTTGTTATTCATGTGTTGAAAATACTGTCTTGAAGTTGGGGTTATGGCATAAATCATAATCAAAATGGCAAGAGAAAATTCTGTACCAAAAATTAAGACATAATTGAGAAGACAAAAATACAATTTGTCTTCCACATGGATTAATTATGACAAGTCCACCTCTAGGATCACTTAGGAACTGATGAAAGCAAGACAGCTACAAAGAATAACTAATGTAGGCTTTCTAAAGCCAAAAGGAAAAGCCTCCTCAAAGCTGTCAGCTTGTCCTTCCTACATCTGTGAAAACTCACAAATGCTCAGCAGCCTGAGGAGACATCTTGCCAGTAAAAACCTTTTGAGGGTTCCTTCATTTTACTTGCTATAAATCAAAAGCTACTAACTGTAATGTCCTATGCCAAATAAAAGAGTCCTAACACATGACCCGATGGAGCTTTGTTGTTTTAATCATTTAATCATTTCTTACGAGTTAATAATTGGACAAAACACCAAGCACAATGCACTTTTCTCCAAAACAAACACTACAAAGGTGATCTTCAACATTTGTGAGGATATTAATTTATACAGCTGGTTTTGTATCAATATATCAGTCTGCAACAAAGGCCAAAAAAAAAAAGGTATTTTGGACACAAAACATGAAGTTTTCAATTTGTTAGATAATAGGAGAGTTTTACCCTCTGGGTTGATCTGTGGTTCAAATCGTTCACATGTCACTGCTGTCAAATCTCCAGGATTCAGACTCCAAATTCCAACTCCTTCTGCAGCTCCTGCTGCCATAGCAGCTCCCAGAGCTGTTGTTTCAGGCATTGACGGCTTTACTGAAGTAAATCAGAGAAGACCACGGTGACTTTTAACAAAAGTCATCTTGATGACATCAGAACTAAAGATTTATACACGCATCCAGAAATTTGTATTTTCTACAACTTCATTAGGCTTCCTGTACCAACTGCAAACCTCATTTTATTGCCATTCACATAATCTTGAGGTTAACCTCAGCAAAGAGTTGTTCAGGTGTTTCAAATATCTCAGATCACTACTTCTTCAAGCCTGAATCATGCAATTGCCCATTTCCACAGCAGCAGCAGGGTTAGTGACCTCAATCAGCACTTTCCTTATAGTACTCCTGATAATAAAATACTTTGTCTTCTCCCTCCATCCTCAAAGCAGTGATCACTGGATAAGTTATCAGTCTTTGAATCACAGAATTGTCAGGGTTGGAAGTGACCTCAAGAATCATCTAGTTCCAGCTAAGGGCAGGGACGCCTTACACTAGATCAGGTTACCCAAAACCACATCCAGTTTGTCCTGAAAACCATCCAGGGATGGGGCTTCCACCACCAACCTGGGCAACCTGTTCCAGTATCTGACCACCCTCATAGTGAAGAAATTCTTCCTAACATCCAATCTGAATCTACCCACTTCTAGTTTTGCTCCATTCCCTGTAGTCCTATCACTACCTGACAACCTAAAAAGTCCCTCACCAGCTTTCTTGTAGCCCACTTCATATATTGGAAGGTGACAGAAAAGTCTCCTCAGAGCCTTCTCCTCTCCAGACTGAACAGCCCCAACTCTCTCAGTCTGTCTCCACAGGATAGGTGCTCCAGCCCTCTGATCATTCTCATGGTCCTTCTCTGTACACACTCTAGTCTTGTTCCCATGCCCTAGATACTGTGTTATCCAAAGCATCTATACTTAGAGAAGACATCTTAAAGGAGGCTAAATACCTGTACTTACTCTCTTACTTGCCTTATAGATCCTATAGAAGATCATCTCACTCCTGAATGTCAAAGGTAAATCTGTTCTCTTAATTCTAGATCAGCCTAAAGGACCCTTTAGAACTTGATTTTATTGATCATATCCTTTCATCTGCTAAGTATCTGCACTGACAGCATGAGCCTTAATTTATTATTAAAGGCAAGCTCTAGTATCTTTAGAGTTACAAACTTACCACTGAAGTGTCTCACATATATGCATAAGACATGACACAATGCTTCTCTAAATTATTTTCTAGAGGCTGTGTATTAGGCAAGGCCAAGTGCAAGGTCCTGCAGATGGGTCGAGGCAATGCCAAGCACAAATAGAGGCTGGGCAGTGACTGACTGGACAGTAGCCTGGAGGAGAGGGACTCGGGGGTGCTGGTGGATGAGAAGTTCAAAATGAACCAACAGTGTGCACTTGCAGCCCAGAAAGCCAACCAGATCCTGGGCTGCATCAGGAGAAGTGTGGCCAGCAGGTCGAGGGAGATGATTCTCCACCTCTACTCCGCCCTGGTGAGACCTCACCTGGAGTACTGCATCCAGTTCTGAAGCCTCTATTACAAGAGGGATGTGGACATGCTGGAGCATGTCTGAAGGGCCACGAGGATGATCAGAGGGCTGCAGAACCTCTGCTATGAGGAGAGACTGAAAGAGTTGGGGATGTTCAGTTTGGAGAAGAGGAGGCTCCCAGGTGGCCTTATTGTGGTCTTCCAGTATCTGAATGAGGGGCTACAAAAAAGCTGAGGAGGGACTTTCTAGGCTATCAGGTAGTGACAGGACTAGGGGGAATGGAGCAAAACTGTAGGTGGGGAGATTCAGATTGGATGTGAGGAGGAAGTTCTTCACCATGAGAGTGGTTAGAGCCTGGAATGGGTTGCCCAGGGGTGTGGTTGGGGCCACTTCCCTGGAGGTGTTTAAGGCCAGGCTGGATGAGGCTCTGTCCAGTCTAATCTAGGGTAGGGTGTTCCTGCCCATGGCAGGGGGGCTGGAACTAGCTGATCCTTGTGGTCCCTTCCAACCCTGACTGATTCTATGATTCTATGATCATTACATTTACACATGAGATTTTAAGTCTTTGGTATGTATCTGTTATAAATTATAAATATCTGTCTGTACATTGTGCAAAGCTGTAAATATAAAGCTTAATTTATTAACTTCCAGATGACTGAGCCCTAGCCTGGGTTATTTCAAAGTGTGGGGGGGCAGATAACTGCCAAACCACCACAATGCAAGATCTAAAACCTTTTCCTATTCAAAAACCACCCCAACATTCTCTGGCAGTAGCAAAAGACCAGCAACAACAACAGAGCAAGCCATCCAATTTGCCTTCATTTGGGCAAACTATAAGCAACCATTACAAAGCAAAAGTTATTTTCAGCTTTAAAAAGAAAACAGCAGTTGTGATATCATCTTACCTACTGGAATACAGAGAATGTCTGATTGGAGCTGCATGAGGACTTTGTTATTGGTCATTCCCCCGTCTACTTGTAGCTGATTGAGTGGTATCCCACAGTCCTTGTTTATGGCATCTAAAAGCTTAAGTAAGAATAATACATGGTAAGACTTAATTGCAGAGAAATCCATGATACCCTCTGTAAAATACTGATAATTCAGAACTGAAAAATCTAAATGTTTTCCACAGGCAATCCTGAAGACATTTCTAGAGGAGATGTTGAATGCTGATCTGTTTTGAAAGAGCAGTTGTGGATTTTTACATTACACAAGACAAGACTGCAAAAATAAACTGTTAGTGTAATTTTTTTTTGTCAACTCATGTTTCCTTCTTTTTGGCACAATGGACAGCTGAAAAGAAATGAAAATTGTTGATAATGAAGGGATAATTAACAAAAAAACAGAGCATTTCATTCACTGATAGCTATCAATATGCTTTTTAAAGGGTTTCCTTGAAAATCATAGAATCACAGAATGGTCTGGGAAGGGACCTCCACAGGTCCAGTCCTCTCTACAGTAAGAAGGGGCATTCTCAACCAGATCAGGCTGCCCAGAGTCCTGTCAAGCCTCGCTGTGAATATCTCCACTGCTCCTCAAGTACACCCTTGGGCAACCTGTGTCAGTGTTCTACACTGATTTAATTTGCTTATTTCATCAGTCAGTACTTCAGCAACGCTTCATAATCTCATCTTTGCAGTCTGTTAGAGACTCTAGCTTTTTTTACCACTGTGCAAGACCATGTTGGATTGCATTATGCACTCAGCAGATTAAAAAAATAAAAAAGAATGCTAGAAATCAGGGATGAAGGGGGGAAAAAAAAAGATCATGCTGCTGGTGCTAGAGTGTGTGCAGAGGAGGGCAACACAGCTGAGGAATGACCCAGAGAATAAACCTTATGAGGAGCAACTGAAGGAGCTGGGGCTGTTTAGTGTGAAAAGAGGAGGCTAAGGGGAGACCTCATCACTGCCTACAGCTACCTGAAAGGATGTTGTGGAGAGGTTGATGCTGGTCTCTTCTCACAGGTAATTAGTGAGAGAACAAGAGAGAATGGCCTCAAGCTGAGACTGGGCAGGTTTAGACCAGGTATTAAGAGAATAAAAATTCCCAGCAAAAGTGATCAGGCATTGGAATGAGCTGCCCAGGGAGGTGGTTAAGTCACTAACCCTGGATGTGTTTAAAGGTCATTTGGATGTGGTGCTTGAGTGCACCTTGCAGAGTAGGGTTATCTGTTGGCCTTGGTGTGGTTTAGGGTGTACCTTGCAGAGTAGGGTTATCTGTTGGCCTTGGGTGATCCTGGTGGTGTTTTCCAACCTGAATGTTTCCGTGGTTCTGTATTTCTGTTGTACTGAGGTTGGATGAAGGTATCTAAAAGGAAACTCTGCTCTTGTGAGACCCCACCTGGAGTACTGTATACAGCTCTGAAGCCTCCAACACAAGAAGGACGTGGAAATGTTGGACTGAGTTCAAAGGAGGGCCAGGAAGATGATCAGAGGGCTGGAGCAGCTCTGCTATGAGGACAGGCTATGAGAGTTGGGGCTCTTCAGCCTGGAGAAGAGAAGGCTTTGAGAAGACCTTATAGCAGCCTTCCAGTATCAGAAGGGGCACTCCAAGTAGGCTGGGGAGGGACTATTTACAAGGTCTTGTAATGACAGGATGAGAGGTAATGGGTTTAAACTGGCAAAGGGATGTTAGGAAGAAGTTGTTAGGAAGATGTTGTTAGGAAGAAGTTGTTACCAGTGAGAGTGGGAGACACTGGCATGGGTTGCCCAGGGAGGTTGTGGCTGCTCCCTCCCTGGAGGTATTCAACGTCAGGTTGGATGAGGCCTTGTGCAACCTGTTCTAGTAAGAGGTGTCCCTGCCTATAGTGAGGGGTTTGAACTCGATCATCCTGGAAGTCACATCCAACCTAAACTCTTCTATGATTCTATGAATCTATGTTCTGTCTAATGAAAGCACTGTGCAGTTCCTGGAATTTAAAAATGCCTTCTGGAAAGATGAACATAAGTCTCATCTGCCTGCACAAGAAATGAGCTTCCTGGGTAACAAGGAGACTTGGAATTCAATGGTACAATAAAATAAGCAAAAACTCCAGTGAAATGTGAGGATACAAAAGACTTTAATTTCAGCTGGAATTAAAAAGGAAGGACTTTCTTTGTGACAAGACAGAAAGATGTGTCTTTAAAATATGTACATATGTTTTATCTATTCCAATAGAGCTTAATCTGTTAATTTAAGTGTGTAGAATCAGAATCATTCAGGGTTGGAAGGCACCACAAGGATCATCTAGTTCCAACCCCCCTGCCATGCCTGGAGACACCCTAGCCTAGATTAGGCTGTCCAGAGCCTCATCCACCCTGGCCTTAAACACTTCCAGGGATGTGGCCCCAACCAGACCCCTGGCCAACCCATTCCAGGGCCTCACCACTCTCATGCTGAAGAACTTCCTCTTCACATCCAATCTGAATCTCCTCACCTCCAGCTTTGCTCCATTCCCCCTAGTTCTCTCACTACCTGATAGCCTAAAAAGTCTGTACAGAGACCTGACTGGCCACTCCTCTAATTGGGCTAAAGAGACAGTGAGCAAATATGGGGAAATATTAAATCTGTTCAAACAGTTAACTTCACTCTCACTCAATCTGAGATCTTTATTCTTCTCCCTCCTACCCCCAGCCACATTCCCCACCTCTCATTCTGACATCTGCTATTCTGCGAGGCAGCTGAGGCCACTAATCCAGCAGAAAAATAGCCCAGCAAAAAAAAAAGGGATAATTTCATGCTGGAAAGTTCATTGGGCTGTCACATGAGAGGGAATGGATGGGAAGAGGGACAAGGAAAGCGAGGCACAGACAGCAAACTAGACCAGCAGTTTAGATTCCTGTAATTTTACCTGGACTTCTAGTACCAGAATTAGAGAACATGCCACTTCCAAGCTCCTCCACAACTATCTGAGGACTCAGAAGCTGTTAGCACAGCTTCCAAAGCAGATGTCTGGGTGAGATTTCTAGCAGTCTTTTACCACATGAGTGTTTTTCACTCTATGTCAGTAGAGAAACAACAAGCTGCTTTCCTCCTTTCACCCAGTTTTATCTGGGTGTTATTTTAAAACTCGACATGTTTAAACAGGATCAGTTTTAAAACATGATATCGAATTCAAGTTTGGCTGTTACCCTGTGGGTTATAGGGACTTCATTTGCTCCTGTATTTATATGGAACACAGGGAAGACTCCTGATCAACTGATATAAAGATTTTTATGCTCTGAACATACTGCTATCAACCTCTTTGATTTGGTTGGAGGATTCAACCGTGTCCTGGGCTGCATTAAGACAGGCATTGCCAGATGGGCAAGGGAGAGGATTCCCCCCCTTTACTCTGCTCTCCTCAGACCCCACCTGGAGTACTGTGTGCAGTTCTGGAGCCCCCAACACAAGAAGGACACGGAACTGCTGGAGAGAGTCCAGAGGAGGGCCACAAAGATGATCAGAGGGCTGGAGCACCTCTGCTGTGAGGACAGGCTGAGGGAGTTGGGACTTTTCAGCCTGGAGAAGGGAAGGCTTCGAGGAGACCTTATAGCAACCTTCCAGTAACTGAAGGGGGCCTACAGGAAGGCTGGGGAGGGACTATTCACAAGGTCCTGTAATGACAGGACGAGGGGGAATGGGTTCAAACTGGCAGAGGAGAGATTTAAATGGGATGTTAGGAGGAAGTTCTTCACAGTGAGGGTGGTGAGACTGGACCAGGTTGCCCAGGGAGGTTGTGTCTGCTCCCTCCCTGGAGGTGTTCAAGGCCAGGCTGGATGAGGTCTTGTGTGACCTGATCTAGTGGGAGGTGTCCCTGCCTATGACAGGGGGGTTGGAACTGGATGATCTTTGAGGTCTCTTCCAACCTAAACCATTCTATGATTCTATGATTCATTTCCTCTGTGAGAATGCAGAGTTGCTGTTGCAAAACACCAGCTAAGGAAATACAAGCACAAAACAAATCCAGATTTCCCTTACTGTGCTTGCTGCTGTCCTGCTTAAACTCCTTTTTCTCCTTGTGTACCAAAAGCAATATAATATTATCTCCATCACAGCAGACAATACCAAACCCCAGAATCATAGAATGGTTTGGGTTGGGTTGGAAGGGTCCTCCAAAGGTCATATAGTCCAATCCCCTGGAAGTGAGCAAGGACATCCTCCACTAGACCAGGTTGCCCAGAGTCTTGTCAAGCCTGACCTTGAATATCTCCAGTGATGGGGCCTCCCTCTCCCCCTCTACTCCAAACTGGTGAGACCCCATCTGAAGTACTGCGTCCAGTTCTGGAGCCCCTATTACAAGAGGGATGTGGACATGCTGGAGTGTGTCCAGAGAAGGGCCACGAGGATGCTCAGAGGGCTGCAGCACCTCTGATATGAGGACAGACTGAAAGAGTTGGGGCTATTCAGTTTGGAGAAGAGGAGGCTCCCAGGTGATCTTATTGTGGCCTTTCAGTATCTGAAGGAGGCCTGCAGAAAAGCTGGGGAGGGACTTCTTAGTCTATCAGGGAGTGACAGGACTAGGGGGAATGAAGCAAAGCTGGAGGTGGAGAGATTCAGACTGGACCTGAGGAGGAAGTTCTTCAGCATGAGAGTGGTGAGGAATGGTTTGCCCAGGGAGGTGGTTGGGGCCACATCCCTGGAGGTGTTTAAGGCAAGGCTGGATGAGGCTGTGGACAGCCTAATGTAGGGTAGGATGTCCTTGGGTGGNNGGGGGGGTGGTGGGGGGGGGGGGGGGGGGGGGGGGGGTGTTGGAACTAGATGATCCTGTGGTCCCTTCCAACCTTGACTGATTCTATGATTCTAACTACCTCCCTAAGCAACCTGTTCCAGTGTTCACTGCTCTCATGGTAAAGATCCTATCCAACCTAAATCTACTCTTCTCTAATTTCAGACCATTGCTCCTTGTCCTACCACTGCAGGCCTTTGTGACCAGTCCCTTTGCAGCCTTCTTGTAGGCCCCCTTCAGGTACTGGAAGGCTGCTGTTAGGTCTCCCCAAAGCCTTCTTCTCTCCAGGATGAACAACCCCAGTTCCCTCAGCCTGTCCTTGTAGGAGAGGTGTTCCAGCCCCTCTCAGCAGAGGACCTGCTCCAGCAGGTCCATGTTCTTCCTGTGTTAAGGGCTCCAGAGCTAGATGCAGTACTCCGGGTGAGGTCTTACAATAGCAGAGTAAAGTGGCAGAATCACCTCTCTTTCTGCTGGCCATGCTTCTGTTGATGCAGCCCAGGATGCACCTGGCCTTCTGCCCTGTAAGTGCACTCTGTTGGCTCATGTCTAGCTTCTCATCCACCAGACCTCCCAATTCCTTTTCCCCAAGGCTGCTTTCTATCACCTCATCCCCCAGCCTGTATTGACAATGAGGATTGTTCTGATCCAGGTGCAGGACTTGATCTTGTTGAACATCATGAGGTTCACCTAGGCCCACTTCTCCAGCTTGTCCAGGTCCCTCTAGATGACATCCTGTTCCTCTGGTGTATTGACAGCATCACCCAGCTTGGTGTCATCTGCAAACTTGCTGATGGTGCACTCAATCCACTGTCTACAGCATTGATAAAAACATTAAAGAGCACAGGTCCCAGTATGGATCCCACAGGTCCCAGTATGGATCCCTGAGGGACACCACTTGTCCCCCATCTCCATATGGACTTCAAGCATTGAGCACCAACCTCTGGAATTGACCATTCAGCCAATCCTTATGCACTGAACAGCCTACCCATCAAATCTGTATCTCTCCAAACTGGAGAGTAGGATGTTGTGGTGGATTGTGTTAAAAGTCCAGATAGATGACATCTGTAGGTCATTCCTTGCCCACTGATTTAGTCACTTCATCATAGAAGGCCACTACGTTTTTCAGGCAGGATTTGCTCTTAGTGAAGCCTTGTTGGCTGTATTTGATCACATCCCTGCCTTGTTGGAGCTTCTAGGAGAATCTGCTCCATGATCTTCTCAGGTGCAGAAGTGAGGCTGACAGGTTGATAGTTCCCAGGGTCCCCCTTTTTAAAAATGGATGTAAAGTGTCCCTTCTTCCAGTCACCAGGGATATCACCTGACTGCCAGGACTTTTCAAATATTAGGGAGTGTGGCTTGGCGACTACATCAGCCAATTCTCTCAGAACTCTGGGATGTCACAAACCTGGTTTTCACATGGGAGGGACTTTGCTGCCTGTCCTTATCCACACCTTGTGGGTTTTTAAACTTGTGAAGTCAGCATCTCTCTACTCTTCCCAGGATACCTATCCCTGCTTCCACTGCATGCACAGCACCTTTTTGTCTTTTAGCTTTCCCAGCAGGTCTTGACTCAGCCACACTGGTCTCTTCCCTAGGAATCTAGATCTCTTGCATTCCATGTAACATGCCCTCAAAGATCTGCCTGCTGTGTTCTGCTCCCTTGTCCCTGAGGACCATTTCCCAGGAAGCCCTACTCACTAACTCCCTGAAGAGCTAGAAGTTGGCTTTCTGAATTTCAAGGTCCTGACTACGCTCCTTGACTGATTCATGTCCCTTAGTACCGTGAATTCCACCAGTACACAATCACTGCAGCCCAGGCTGCCTCCAGTCTTGAGATCCCTGATGAGCTCACCTGCACTGGTGAGCAGTGGATCCAATACTGCATCCCTTCAGCTAGATGTCACCTAGATATGTGCATTTCTTGTCTAAAGAAGATTTTGTCAAAGTACTCCAGAAGCCTCCTGGATTGCCTACAGCTTACTGTGTTATTTGTCCAGCAAGTGCTGAGGTGGTTGAAGTCTCCCAGCAGAAAGAGATCCTGTGAGTGTGATGCATCCTTATAGCTGGGGTGTTGGGTAACATGGGTAAGGAAGGAGGTTGTCTGCTGCCTCAACCATGAACTAGTCTCCATCTGTTCCCCTCATCCAGGTTACTGCCCCTGTCTGACAGGGGCCCTCTGATTCCAAGCAATATCAGATGGGTGTTCTCATTTCTATTCCATGGAGGGCAGAGCCTGGCTCCACCAGTCTGTCTTTCTCTTTAACCTCCCTGATAGTCCTCAGCCTTTCAACCTCCTGGTGCAGTTCTGCCACGACACTGAGCAATCGTCTACCTGTTCACAGAAGATGCAGCAGTTCTCCTAACTGCCACTTGTTGCCAGTGCAAGGCTCTGGCACTCCTTGCGGCCTGTGACCCGGCCAGCTGCCTGTTTGCGTGGGGCCTCTGTCTGGGTCACACTATTTCTTTTGACAAGTTTTGGCCCGGGTAGCAGCCCGTGCGACCTTCTCCACAAACGGCTGCGGTATGCCTAGATGACTCACCACAGCCCTCACCTCGGTGCACAGGGATCATATCCTAGGGCGCTTAAATCGGCTGCTGCGGCTGTAGAACAGCCTGCGCCTCGCCCGCCCCGATGCAGAGGATGCTCCGTTCACCGTGTGGAACCCAGCTTCGGGATAAAAAGGACCCTGTCCGCCGATCTCTGCCGATCTACAGAACTGCCGCAGGGACTGTTAGGCTCCAGAGGAGGTTGGTCTCTGCGCTCTGACCCTACGATCAGTTCAGAGGGTGTTTAAAGTGCCCGCTGAGGCTGCGGCTCTGCTCATGCTTCGCCCTCATCTCTCGCCAAATGGGCTGGCTCGGGGAGAGGACTCCCTCCACTCGCTACAAAAATCCCAGCAACAGCCAGCTTGGAAAAGACCCTCAGGATCACCAAGTCCAACCTATAACCCTGCTCTGCAAGATTCACCTTAAAGCATATCCCTAAGATCCACATCCAAACAACCAACTAGCGTGGCCAGCAGGGCAAGGGAGAGGATTCTCCTCCTTTACTCTGCTCTCGTCAGACCCCAGCTGGAGTTCTGTGTGTATCTGGAGCCCCCAACACAAGAAGGACATGAAACTGTTGGAGAAAGTCCAGAGGAGGGCCACGAAAATGATCAGAGGGCTGGAGCAGCTCTGCTATGAGGACAGGCTGAAAGAGTTGGGGCTTTTCAGCCTGGAGAAGAGAAGGCTTCCAGGAGACCTTATAGTAACCTTCCAGTATCTGAAGGGGGCCTACAGGAAGGCTGGGGAGGGACTATTCACAAGGTCTTGTAATGACAGGATGAGGGGTAATGGGTTTGAACTGGCAGAGGGGAAATTTAAGCTAGATGTTAGGAGGAAGTTCTTTGCAGTGAGGGTGGTGAGACTGGAACAGGTTGCCCGGGGAGGTTGTGGCTGCTCCCTCCTTGGAGGTGTTCAAGGCCAGGTTGGATGAGTCCTTGAATGACCTGTTCTAGTGTCAGGTATCCCTGCTTACGGTGGGGGGGTTGGAACTGGATATTCTTTAAGGTCCCTTCCAACCTAAACCATTCTATGACATGATTCTATGATATGACCCTTAAACACATCCAGGGTTGGTGACTCAACCACCTTCCTGGGCAGCTCATGCCATCGTCTAACCACTCTCTGTGAAAAACTTTTTCCTAATGTCCAGTCTCTGCTTGAGGGCATTCCCCCCATGTTCTGTCTCCAACTACCTGTGAGAAGAGACCAGCTCCAGCCTCTCCACAATGTCCCTTCAGGTAGTTGTAGATAGCAGAGAGAATGTGTAAGTAGGCTTTGGGAAAAAAACAGACCCCATCCACCGATTTCTGCTGCTCTCTCCAAATTCTGTGGGCCTTGTATGGCTCTGGAGCCTTATCTCGGAGGCTGGGCCCTATAATTTCATAGAATCATAGAATGGGTTAGGTTGGAAAAGACCTCAAAGATCATCCAGTTTCATCCCCCTGCCATAGGCAGGGACACCTCCCACTAGATCATGATGCTCAAGACCTCATCCAGCCTGGCCTTGAACACCTCCAGGGAGGGAGCAGCCACAACCTCCCTAGGCAACCTGTTCCAGTGTCTTGCCACCCCCACTGTGAAGAACTTCCTCCTAACATCGTGTTTAAATCTCCCCTTTGCCAGCTTGAACCCGTTCCCCCTCGTCCTGTCATTACAAGACTTTATGAATAGTCCCTCCACAGCCTTCCTGTAAGTCCCCTTCAGATACTGGAAGGTTACTATGAGGTCTCCTCAAAGCTTTCTCTTCTCAAGCATTCATGCAACTTCTTAGTTACAGCACTGGCCTCGTTATTTCAATGTCTCTGTGTTCTGCCTCTCAAAATACTTCCAAAATACATTCACCTTATTTTAAGTGATGAGAAAAAGCAGCATTGCCACCCCAAAATAATGCATGAGCCAACCACATCATTGCAGCTAAGCCCACAGGAACAATTTTTCAACATTAGCACCATGCAAAGAGAAGAGTAACATCCAAGTGCAACATAAAGCACGTGATTCATCTTCATCAAATCTTTTCAATCATTTCTCTTTCTGAAGAGCTGCAGCCCATGTTATCATATGGATTTTACAATTAGTTTATGTCCCCATTTTCCTTTACCTCTCGTGTTTGGAAGCAGACTGCTTCTAGTGCAGCAAAGGCGATGTGGTTTTTATTTGTAAACTGAGTAAGGCCACAGATGATACTGTTGGAGAGAAAAAAAAAACAATTAGGAAATACTTTTTTAACGCTGTTGCTTCACACCTAGGCCTTCTAACTTAAAGTTCATTCAGTTCCATTGTATGAAGACTGCTTTTTAATATTTAAAAGCTTTTTTCTCTTTGATACAGATTTTCTCAACTACCTAAAGGGAGGTTGCAGCCAGGTGGGGTTGGTCTCTTCTCCCAGGCAACCAGCAACAGAACGTGGGGGGACAGCCTTAAGTTGTGCAGGGGGAAGTATAGGCTGGATATTAGGAGGAAGTTCTTCACAGAGAGAGTGATTGGCATTGGAATGGGCTGCCCAGGGAGGTGGTGGAGTTGCCATCTCTGGAGGTGTTCAAGAAAAAACTGGATGGAGCACTCAGTGCCATTGGCTAGGGCTGGGTGATAGGTTGGACTGGATGATCTTGGAGGTCTCTTCCAACTTGACTAATTCTATTCTATTCTATTCTATTCTATTCTATTCTATTCTATTCTATTCTATTCTATTCTATTCTATTCTATTCTATTCTATTCTATTCTATCCCATTCCATTATCTCAGTTTTCCTGACAGATATTCATTCAAGTGTCCAGTCAATACAACTGCCAGAAAATTAAAATTTTCGTGTCTGTCTGCATGCAGATGGCTTCATACACATACAAAGAGACAAACAAATTCTAATCTTCCTTTACGAGGAGGAAATGTATCATTGAGGCTGATTTTTCTTTAGAAAAGTAATATAATCACTGAAATCTTGATAAATGTTCTAGTGCTTTCATTTCTTAAGGAAAAGCTCAGGTAGGTCAGTGCTTTAGGCTCTAAGTGCCTAAAATTGTTTCCAGTGTGTTCTATTCAGTAGTTGCTTTTGCAATTTCACAGTGATTTTTTGATATGGAAATTATGTCCAGAGGAGGGCCACGAAGATGATCAGAGGGCTGGAGCACCTCTGCTATGAGGACAGGCTGAGAGAGTTGGGGCTTTTCAGCATGGAGAACAGAAGGCTTTGAGGAGACTTTATAGTAGCCTTCCAATATCTGAAGGGGCCTACAGGAGGGCTGGGGAGGGACTATTCACAAGGTCTTGTAATGACAGGATGAGGGGTAATAGGCTTGAACTGGCAGAGGGAAGATTTAAACAGGATGTTAGGAAGAAGTTCTTCACAGTGAAGGTGGTGAGACACTGGCATGGGTTGCCCAGGAAGGTTGTGGCTGCTCCCTCCCTGGAGGTGTTCAAGGCCAGGCTGGATGAGGCCTTGAGAGACCTGATCTAGTGGGAGGTGTCTCTGCCTATGGCAGGGGATTGGAACTGGATAATCTTTGAGGTCCCTTCCAGCTTAAACCATTCTATGATTCTATGCTACATCTAACCAGGAGTAAGCTGAATTTTGTCAATGTACTATGAAGTGAGGAGCAAATAAACATAATTTTATTCTATTTAAACATCTGAGGATGTGGCGTACTACACAGAAATGCTGTTACATATGGTGCTGGATAAATGTAAGTTCAAAGATATTAAAGGACATTCATAGTTGTTGCCATTCCAAAGATCACCTTTAACAGTTACCAAGTTAAGCATTGTGATCTGTAAAAACATCTAACTCAAAGACTTTTTTTCTTCCTTACATATGAAAAACATCTAACTTCGAAATATGTAATTACTTAAAACATTAGGAACTAAATATTGCTGATGATTTCTTTTCTCACTTCAAGAAAGTTATTTCATATTTAATTTGTTATCCTTCTGTGATGCCGATGGCATGTTGTGATACCAGCAACAGTAGCCAGGCTCACAATAGCAGGAAAGACAAATAAAAGGTTATTGTTTGAACCAGTAGTTCGTTAAGACTTAATAACCAGGAAAGGGATTGGATGGAGAGGGGAAAAGGGTGTTTAACAGACTAGAAAGAAAGCTGGACATAAGAGAAGAGAAGAGAAAGGGAGGAGATGTGAAGAGGAATAAAGTAGCCTGTATCATTTGAGACAGTGAATGCAGTAGCCATGGGAAACTGAGCTCAAAAAAAGCCTCATCAGCACTAAATTCTTCACTTTTTACTTCTGCTGTTTGAAAGCTCACATGTGCAGACCTCCTCTTTCTCTTTAGCAACATGAAAATCCTTTCAGAATCAGAAATGTGTGAACAGAAAATAGCTGGTCCTGTTAGTGGCAAGAACAATACAACTATATTGTACTTGTCCCACAAAACACACAATGTAACCCAAAAGTTTCCCCATTCCGTTGCTCCCTTGTTCTTTACGGGTTTCAGAGAAAGTAGAGAGCAGCTGAGTTAGCAAATCCTTTTTCTTCTCCCAGTAGCAGTTATTGTTTTGACCAGATAAAGTACAAAAGAGAAACATAGCAGTTGCTTGAAGCTACTACACAGGTGCATCAAAGGAGAAAAAGAACCATTGCACATACTTGGAAGAACTACTGAAAATATTTACAAACTCATTAAATCACCCTGCTAACACAGTGTTTAGTCAGATCCTTACCCCCTTGCACTGGGTTCCCAGTATGGTGCATACAGTCCTGAAAATGCTGGCACAAAGTAGCAGCCATAAGAAGTCCCTGCTTCCGCGGCCAGTTTTTCTAATGCACACAACAGAAACAGTCTTCACTTAGCTTCTCACAACTGAACCAGCACACAAACATGACACTTCAAGGTGTTATGGTTTAATTAAGGAAAATCTTCAGAATATGTTAGGCAGCTGCCAAAAGAATCAAGCCACGTGCAATTAGAAAATACACCTGACTGTAGCCACAATTAAAAAATACAACTCACTGTAGTGCTCTGCTCCTTGTTAATTACTTCTCCATTTGAAACTATGTGAATGGAATGTGGGATGTAGAGGGGTGTGGGAAATGTAAAATGAAAAATCAAACCCAAAGTAAAAAGGAAAAGGACCTGGAGGTCTGGGTGGATGAGAAGCTCAACATGAGCCAACAGTGTGCACACGCAGCCCAGACAGCAACTGTGTGTAAGAGAAGTATTACCAGCTGGGCAAGGGAGAGGATTCTCCCCCTTTACTCTGCTCTCATCAGACCCCACCTGGAGTACTGTGTGCAGTTCTGAAGTCCCCAGCACAAGAAGGACATGGAACTGCTGGAGTGAGTCCAGAGAAGGGCCACGAAGATGATTAGAGGGCTGGAGCAGCTCTGCTATGAGGACAGGCTAAGTGAGTTGGGGCTTTTCAGCCTGGAGAAGAGAAGGCTTCGAGGAGACCTTATAGTAACCTTGCAGTATCTGAAGGGGGCCTACAGGAAGGCTGGGGAGGGACTATTCACAAGGTCTTGTATTGATAGGATGAGGTGATCTAGTGGGAGGTGTCCCTGCCTATGGTGGGGGGTTGGAACTGGATGATCTTTGAGGTCTCTTCCAACCTAAACCATTCTATGATTCCAAGTACCAAATCATGTACTCAACATTCTGACTTAGATTCTGTGAGGTTTTCAAGTGGTATCCTGTGGGTAAAGAATGCAACCTTTAAAGCAGTCCAAAAGGTCACTCTTGACTTGCATTCAAGTCCAAGTATGCAAGTAAAATGGGATCAAGACCACGGGGAGTTGAAAACTAAATTTCCATTAATTTCTAATGGATTTAGAGATCTAGATTCTCACCTTAAACATATAATCACAAGGAAATCTTTAAAAGATCAAAGATTTTTTAATGTCTGAGTAATGATTTTGCACAATTGAACAAACATTCAAATATTTGTAATTGAAAAAATGATATTAAAATATCTAAAACTGCAAAAGAAGTAATGTGCAGCTCCTTCATATAACAGAAAAACCCAAGTGGGTGTTTTTTTTCCGCTTTTGTAAATTTCTTCCATTTGCAGAAGCATAGCAATAGACAAAAGAAGTAGGAAAACTTATTTTTAAAGTCTTTTTTAAAATGGTAGTTTCATACATGCCTACTTGGAATAAGAGTGAAGGGAAAAGTAAGGACATGTTCAGGGAAGCAGGAAGAGATGAAGTTCCGCATGGCTTTAAAAGCACTGAAAAGATTAAAGCTCTTGAAACTGAAACCTTTCAAAGGTCTAAGTCAAACTGGTGAAGCCACGAGGTACTGTAGTGTTTCAACAGCGGGCAAAACACAGTGTCCCTGCCTATGGCAGGGGGTTGGAACTGGATGATCTTGGAGGTCTCTTCCAACCTAAACCATTCTATGATTCTATGAATTCATGTGGCTGTGCTTTATAGTTCTCTGTATGATCTACACAGCTTTCTTATAGAAAAAAATAGACATGTTTCAAGTTTTGGCTTAAGCTTTGAAGTTTTATGTAAAGTCTGAATTCTGCTTTTCTCCACCTTTGAATAATGTATCAAATTATTAAAAATACATAACAAATTTCTTTTAAATACTAAACCTCATTAAATTGGTCCCTTCCAAACTGCTACATTTGCATGCTTCCAACATGTTCCTCCTTTTGAGAAGTTTGATATATTCCTGGTTTTTAAAATATCTGTATTGAGCTCAGCCCCACTGAGCTCAAAAGCTCAATGAACACTTAATTTGAGTTGGAAGTAAAAAAGGGGTAAACTTTAACAATAAATAGAAGGTAAGGGGAGTTATAGATGATGGGGGAAAAGGGAACCAAAATACAGGGTATGGAAATGAGGAGGATAACAGAGGATAAGGGGGAAAAAGGGAGCAATATACACAATAATAGAATACGACCCAGGGATGGGAGTTGGATCCAAGTGCTGGAATTGATGATTTGATGGTGAAATGCAGTGAGAGTTTAAAAAAAAAAAGGTTGCCCTCCCCCACGTGTTTGCTGGAGAGCACATGGTGAGATAGCAGCAGGGCAGGAAGGTGCTGGGCAGGCAGGAGAGGAGAACCCACGACAGGAAGAGACAAGATGTCCACCCTCTCTCATAGTAGTCTCAGCAGGAAATGGGAAGGGGCTAAACACGACACCTAGGGGCAGGTCAGACCACCCCCAGGGAGGAGTCAGGATCCATTTCCAGGTAGGTTTAATCCTTTGCAATGTCATACATCAGCATGATTCAGTTCAAACAAAGCTGAGAACATCAGCTACCCAAATGCTAAAGGATTACTGTATTCTTAGCCAAAATAGATTACCATCCTCCACAATTCCTTTAAGAGGCATCTTTGCAAACTGATGTTCTTAGCCTTACAGATGTGGAACATTCCACATAAACCATTGTATATGTAGGTCATTTTGATGAAAGGATGAAATTTAGGTTTAGGATCAAATATGCTCTGACCTCTGTCATAGAGATAAATAATCTTGGCTCTGGAAAAGTCAATATTCTAGGAAACCAGGGAAAGCACTCTAAGTTTACTATCTCCCTAACAAAGCTGACAAAGGGTTTCAAAGACTATATTGATATGGTGTATGAAGTACATGTATTAATAAGTAGCAATTTCATGGATGCAAAACAAATTGTGCAAGCACAGCAAAATACATGCAGCATCTATGTTTTCTTTACTTAAGTATCTTGAACTTCTGTTCAACATTAAAGACATCAAGACACTGGAAAAGAAAAGAAAACACTCAACATCTCCCAATTGTTACTACTCACCAATTTCCTGTGAAGACTTAAGAATACCTAGATTGTCCCTCAGCCAACGAACAACAGCACCAGCAATTGCAACAGATCCCTGAAGAAAACCAAATCACAATGGCATTAGCATTTTGGTAGCTTTGTGTTCCTTTATACAAGACTGCAGAAGAGAGGTTTCTGTGGCCTCAAATTGCAAGCTTACAGTTACAGCTGAAAGCACTTCCAAGAATGCCCACAAACCAAAACACAAGTTTCTTGGCAGGTGAAGACTGCTGTGCAAAAATTTCAGCCTTTTACTAAAGCTTTATGTAGAAAATAAGCACATTGCCTGACTTTTTTTTCAGTGTAGAGGGTGTTACCGTGACATTTCCTAAGCAGTGTTCTTGTCTGCCTAACTTAGGTCCTCTGCTAAACACACAGTTATGAAGTTCAGTAGCTTCAGTATTCTTTTTCTGACAAATTAAGACTTGAATGTTTTGATTTAAAAAGATAAAAACCGATTGCATCTGGAGTCTAAATGAAAAATGTCCAGTGGACAAAAAATTTAGGCACTTGCATTTGCCAGCCAAATTTCTCTGCTGCTTCAGCAAATGGCCCTGAATGGCTTGCTCCATCCATGACTTCATAGATGAATGGTATGGCTTCCATCTCAGTCCAAAGTCCAAATGGAATTCTCTACAAGTCAGTGTCAAGTCTGACAGACTTCCCATAAAACAGGAGCAGCATTGTGTGTCCATTCAAAGCCATTGCAAGGAGGAGCAAGGGTGTTTTCTAACCGGCCAACTATTAGAGTAGCAAGATACAGGTTTCATTAAAAGAAAAGGCTAAATCTACATTTCTTGTCTCTCTGAAAAGTGCCTTAACCACAGCACATGGTAAATGATTCTAGAATGGATACAGGAGAAAGGACCCTTGCTATTTTCTGCTGATGCTGTTTCGTCAGACATCATTAAAGACTCAGAGAGGTCCTGGTCTAGTTGGAAATGTCCCTGCTGATGGCAGGGGGGGTTGGACAAGATGTCCTTTGAGGGTCCCTTCCAACCTGATGCATTCTATCACTCTAGATGGAAGAAGCAAAGCACACATGCATGTGTTAGAGCATGAAGAAATACAAATCACTCTCAAGATAGCTCCAGTTCATGCTTGAAGAACATGGGTTAAAAATAAACCTCTCACACACACAAATCAAAACCCTCAGAACATGGCCAATACCAGATCAACTTTCCTTAAGGAAGGAAAAGGAACAGAACCTTTTGCATCTTATTAAAGTAGTGTAAACCACAAGCTATTCTCCCATTGTAGAAAATACTGCATGTTGTCTTACCCTGTTTCACATGGAAAACACAGGCTTTTTACAAAAGCTAAGAGAATTCAATATGCATATCTTGAGAATAACTATTAGATCAAGCCTGTTAAGCAACCTAACAGAATGACTGATTCCAGCTATTTCCAACAAAGCTTCGGTGCCAAATAGTTGCTCAGCTGATCTATGCTTCAGAAGAAGAGCTTTGGAAAAATGAACCCAGGAGTTGAAAGTAAAAATCCATTTATCTTCAGAATTTGGATGCCCTCAGAGTTTTATGGAGAACTGAGGAAGTAAATTATCCAAGTAGGCACCTAAGTCTTAGTAGGTATGTGCTGGTTTGAACTAATTGGAGGATTTGAGTGAGAAAAATAGACTGTAGGCTGAGAGATGAAAACAGATGATGTCACTTCACTCACAGCTTTACTGAGAAAGAAAAAAAAATATTTTAAGAGTTGTAACCCAAATATAGATAAAGGAGACAGTTTCAGACCTCTCTGGGCTGTGGCTGCTTCTTGCATGGCTCCTTTGTCCCTGCCTTTTGTAGCTAATTCTCAATAATTCCACTAACTTCTTTTCTACTGCTAACCCCCCTGGCCAATCTACCTTTGCCTATCTGCTGCATCAACAAGTGGTGAGGTAAGATTGAGGAAGGGGGGAAAGGTGGTAGGGGTGGTTAGAAACCCCTCTTAGGGATTTTGATCTCTGGGAGGGCTGTGGTGTTTCTGTATTACCTTTTCACTGTATATATCTGTAAATATCTGTTATACATTGTAAATATCTGCTTGTATACTGAGCATTGCTGTAAATATAAAGCTTCATTTGTCAACTTCCAGCCGTTCTGAGCCCTAGACTGGGTTATATCAAAGGGTGAGGGGGGGGTGGGAGGGGCAGGTAACTGCTAAACCACCACAAGGTAAAAAAAGCTCAATTTTTAGAGTATCCTTCTCCCAGGAATGTGATTTTGATTTTAAAATAAGTAAAAGCCATTATAATGAAACAACCCCCCCCAAAATATTAAGATAGGACTTTTATTATGGAAGGATAACTGGAATGGTAATACTTTTTTCCTCCTCCTTTTTAACCCTTTTTTTTTTGTTTGTTTATTTATTAATAACACTTACTAAAGATTTGGAAAAGTGTGTAAGAGAAGAAATGTTTCAGTCATCATGATCGAAAAATATAGCTGATGTAATGTAGAAGGATTTTTATCAGGTTACATGATTGGAGATAAGGATAACCAAAACCACACACAAGCCTAGAGGCATGCAAGTTTTAACACCAAGCTATGTTGACTTCCATGCAACTGAAGATAACAGAAGGATATTAGAAAACAGAAGTAAACATGAATGTGTATCAATGACTAGACTTACCTCTAGTGCATAACAAACAGGTTTGTCTCTGCCCAGTTTGTAAGCTATTGTGGTTAGAAGACCATGCTCAGAAAACACAGACTAAATGGGGAGAAGGGAAAGTAAAGGTAGAGCATGAGCAGAGGCAGAAAGCACTTCAGTAAAAATAGTCAAATAATAATAAACAAGAGACAAAACCTTCACTGGGGAAAGAAAAATCAAATATGGAAAGTTTAAACAAAGTAAATTTGGCACTGGGGATGACAGATTTAGTTTTGGGTTGGGGGAAAATTCAAGGGGTTCCCTAAGGAATTTCTATCTGCTTTGTAATTTCTTTCTGTATCTCTCTTTCCAAATATATTTCTGTATCTCTCTTTCCAAATATATTTCTGTTTTCTTCTGTTGGCTCTTCAAAAACCCACTACAATCAGTCACTATAAATAAACACTTAGGATAGAATCCTCAGATCACTGGTGTTAATTTTTGTTCCCACAAGCTGCCTCAGATGTTTCCAGCCTCCCAATAGCAAAGAATGGAGGTGCCTTTAGCAGGACATATGAATGAGAAGGAAGCCAAAGTTTGGCATTATTTATTCAACTACAACTACAAAGAAACAGTGGGAGAAAATGAAGGGGAGAAATAAAATAGCCAAAATGATGAGAAAAAACACTTCTAAAGTGAAGAAATTTCTACAAGGAAACAGCAAGAAACTTGCTATGGAAAGTTCTTTGTGGAGGTTAAGAAATTTATACAAGGAAAGAGCAAGAAGCTTGCTATGTAAATTTCTTTTTGGAGACTTAAGGAGATAGCAAATTAAAAACCTTGGACAAATTATGACTTTCTATTCTTTCAGATTTCAGTATGAGCTTTTTTTAATCTTTAGTAATATCACTGTTCTTAATAAGCTTAGGAAAGGCTAATATACAGTTGTACCAAGAACTTAAATAAAGATCTTAAAAATAAAAAGGCAAATAACTCAAAATTGCATCTGACCTTCTGTCCTGTATTGCACAGCAAGAAACAACCTGTTCCATACCTAGCATGGAAACAAAGCAAAGTTAAACCCAGGACATTCAAAGGATAACCTGTTAATAAAACCTGTGAACACATGACTCCCCTGCAGAGAATCAAACACCACTTTTGCCCCTTGGAGGCTATGTTATCATTAACTGATGATAAAAACATCCTGAAAAAAGTTGATTTAAATGCAGCCTGCAGCTGAAAGATCTGGTCCCACACCTCTCTATTTCTTGTACAATACTTAAACAAGGAGCAGATATGGTTGAAAACTAAGTGTGAATTCCTCTTGGGTGGCAGTGTTTACCTACTTCAATTTAAGCCGAACAGGAAAGCTACTTTACAAAATAAATATTTCACAATATTGAATTCAAGCTTTTAAAGGGCAAAATCCAAGGAACGTTTTTTCCTGTCACAAAGAAGAATGTTTTCTTTAAACATATTCAGTTCAAACGTTTCTAAAAATGGCTCATTTCTTCTTTGAAGATCAGACTGCACACAAGGCCACAGTTTAACATAAGGATTACAAAATACAATCTGCTCTAATTTATTCTAAGAAATTATGAGTTCCCAACCCCTTTAAATACCCTGAAAATTAATACCTTAAAATAATACTGAGATAATCTCAAGTTATATTTGCAGAAAAAAAGAGAAAAGCAACAATGCAAAAAGGTTATTTTAAAAAAATCTCTTGGAATCACAGAATGCATCTGGTTGGAAGAGGACTCTCAATTGTCAACTTGCACAGACCCCCTGACGTGAGCATCGACATAGAATCATAGAATCAGTCAGGGTTAGAAGGGACCACCAAGGATCATCTAATTCCAACCCCCCTGACATGCCCAGGGACACCCTACCCTAGATCAGGCTGCACAGAGCCTCATCCAGCCTGGCCTTAAACACCTCCAGGGATGTGGCCCCAACTACCCCCCTGAGCAACCTGTTAAAGGGCCTCACCACTCTCATGCTAAAGAACTTCCTCCTCACATCCAATCTGAATCTCCCCACTTCCAGCTTTGCTCCATTCCCCCTAGTCCTCTCACTACCTGACACCCTAAAAAGTCCCTCCCCAGCTATTTTGTAGCCCCTTTGAGATACTGGAAGGCCACGATAAGGTCACCTGGGAGCCTCCTCTACTCCAAACTGAACAGCCCCAGCTCTTTCAGTCTGTCCTCATAGGAGAGGTGCTGCAGCCCTTTGATCATCCTCGTGGCCCTTCTCTGGACACACTCCAGCATGTCCAAATCGCTCTTGTAATAGGGGCTCCAGAACTGGACACAATACTCCAGGTGGGGTCTCACTAGAGTGGAGTAGAGGGGGAGAATCACCTCCCTCCACCTGCTGGCCACACTTCTGATGCAGCCCAGGATCTGGTTGGCTTTCTGGGCTGCAAGTGCACACTGCTGGTTCATGTTGAGCTTCTTGTCCACCAGCATCCTCAAGTCCCTACCCACAGGGCTACTCTGCAGCCAGTCACTGCCCAGCCTGGATTTTTGCTTGGGATTGCCATCTTTAAGTAGATCAGGCTGCTCAGAGCCCCAGCAAGTCTGACCTTGAATGTCTCCAGGGATGGGTAACCTGTTGCAATACTTCACTACCCTGATTGTGAAGGACTTCCTCCTTATACCCAATGTAAATCTGCCCTTTTACCTTTTGATTTAGCTGAGTTGTTAAAAAAGGTCTCTTGTGTTACAAAAGTATTTCTCATAAAAACAGTTGGTGACAATATTACTTAGAACCACATTTGTTTTACTAAAATATGAGGCTACTAACCATTACACTTGTGTAGAAATATAAACAATAAAATGAAAGTTAATTTGCAACAAGTGCAGATTAATGTGTAATTAAACCCGTTAAAGTCCCATTCTATGTATGCACCTACATGCTCAGTTAAGCACATGGTTGTAAATGGAGCAGTAAGTCAGAAGAGAGCTCCTCCAATGTTTGATTACACCAGTTGACTGGCTTAACTGATCAGCTATTTTAAATAAAAGGACAATAACAGTCTGAGAAATAGAAAAATAACATAAATCCCACAGGATTTGTCCATCAGGAGTAGGGAGGTGATTGTCTCCTTGTACTCAGCTTTGGTGAGGCCACACCTTGAGTATTGTGTTCAATTTTAGGCATCTCAGTAGAAGATGAATGTGGAGGTGCTGAAGTGAGTGCAGGGGAGGGCAAGGAAGCTGGGGAAGAGCCTGGAAAATAGATCTTATGAGGAGTGACTCAGGGAGCTGGGGATGGTTAGTTTGAAAAAGAGGAGGCTAAGGGAACACCTCATTGCTGTCTACAGCTACCTGAAAGGATGTTGTAGAGAGGTTAGTGCTGGTCTCTTCTCACAGGTAATTAGTGATAGAACAAGAGGGAATGGCCTGAAGCTGCAACTTGCTGTAGGTTTAGACTGGACATTAGGAAACATTTTTTCCCAGCAGGAGTGGTCAGGCGTTGGAATGGGCTGCCCAGGGAATGAGCTGCCCAGGGAAGCAGTTGAGTCACCAACCCTGGATGTGTTTAAAGGTTGCTTAGATGTGGTGCTTGGGGAAATGGCTTAGGGTGAATCTTGTAGAGTAGGGTTATCAGTTGCACTTGGTGATCCTAAGGGTCTTTTCCACAGAATGTTTCTGTGATTCTGTGAAATGTAAAATCCTCCACATTGAGTTAGACACAGAAGCAAAACTATGCACTAGAACTGAAAGGAATCTTTCACATCTGGCAGTGCTGTGGTTTTTTTGTCATTCAAGTAAATGCAAAGTCACACAGCCTGTTTTAATCTATGTTTTGAAGAATTTTATAATGAAAAACCTCCTCTCACACAGAGATATTTCCTCACAGTGACTTTTTTTTTTTTTTTAACCAAAAATATACCTCACAAACCATATAACTTAGGATCTTCATTATTTAATATAGAAGTTAGGACACCATTTACTTTGTAGGACAACACATTTGAAAGGTAGAGCGGTACTTAACATGGTAACTACCAAAGCTTTTGGCAGTTAGCATGACAAAGAACATAATAACTAAATTCAAAGTGTGTTCATCTTACAACTTTCATAATAACTTACGTATTTTTTGCCTGCCCATCTTGAAAACACATTTGCCCAACAAGAGCAGCAGACTGGTCACCCAAGCACTGAAAAGAGAAGGTTGTTTTGTTTAGGTAATGTCTATACATGAACCACATGCATGAAAAATGAACAGGAATAGATGTATTTAACTATAATCTATTAGGAGCATGTTGGTAAATGAAAGTGAGGACACATCTATAGAGACAACCTGTGCTTCTTACTACTCTTTCCTTTGTAAGAACTGCAAATTACATGTTTTGTGCTGCTTGTGGTAAACAATTTCATAGACTCATAGAATGGTTTAGGTTGGAAGTAACCTCAAAGATCATCCAGTTCCAACCTTCTGCCATAGGCAGGGACACTTCCCACTAGAACAGGTCGCTCAAGGCCTCATACAGCCTGGCCTTGAACACCTCCAGGGCGGGAACAGCCACAACCTCCCTGGGCAACCCTTTCCAGTGTCTCACCATCCTCACTGTGAAGAACTTCTTCCTAACATCCTGTTTAAATCTCCCCTCTGCCAGTTTAAACCTATTACGCCTCATCCTGTCATTACAAGACCTGTCTTTACAATTTAAAGAAATGAAGATTAGAATTTGCTAATTTAGAATCATAGAATCAGTTAGGGTTGAAAGGGACCACAACGATCATCTAATTCCAACCACCCTGCCATGCCCAGGGACACCCTCCCCTACATCAGCCTGTCCACAGCCTCATCCAGCCTTGTCTTAAACACATCCAGAGATGTGGCCCCAACCACCTCCCTGGGCAACCCATTCCAGGGCCTCACCACTCTCATGCTGAAGAACTTCCTCCTCCCATCCAGTCTGAATCTCCCCACCTCCAGCTTTGCTCTATTCCCCCTAGTCCTGTCACTACCTGATAGCCTAAAATGTCCCTCCCCAGCTTTTCTGTAGGCCCCCTTCAGATACTGGAAGGCCACAATAAGGTCATCTGGGAGCATCCTCCTGTCCAAACTGAATAGCCTCAACTCTTTCAGTCTGTCCTCATAGGAGAGGTGCTGCAGCCCTCTGATCATCCTCGTGGCCCTTTATGCATGCTGTATGGGAAAAAGCTGAGAATCTGTCCAACATATCTGGATTATGTAGATGCTGAATTCTTTTTATATATAAACTAGAGCTTGCTTCCATTTTGTAATGATACTCCTTTACTTAGAGATCCTAAGTTTCCAACAGGACCACACATATGCATTAAAGCTGTCAGCTCTATTTCCACGGTCAGACCTTAAGTTAATCATGAAGAATCCAGTCAATTCACCTTCAAGTTTACTTTATGTTTAACATGAAGTAAAAAACCATCAGCTTAATTTCTAGAAGGATTCACTCATCTTAAAACCTTTTTTCTAGTGGAGAAACATTCATGCAATATGAGGTTATTATGCCTGAATCGAGTTGAAGTAGGACTTACCCCTGAAATTGGTACACCTGTCAAAGCCCCAGATTTCTGTTTTGCAAAAAGAAAAGAAAAAACTCCAAATTAGCTTTCCATGACTACAATTTAAGACAATGAAAAAGCTGCTACACTTGTAATGCTCATAGAAAAACAAAGGACAAGTAGAATGGCTCAGCTCGGGTGTACGTTGGACTTCAGCTCAATGCAGCTCATGCCTAAAACACTAAAAAGTAGAGAGCAGGAAGTTTAAAAGTAGATATATTATGACACCTCCATAGTTCTTAACATAAATTTTGTTCAAAACATCGCATACAGGAAATCCAATTCAGTACAATCTGTGCAGTCAGTGTCAAGTGTAAAATGCAGAAGTGCAAAGTGGCAGTGACCAGAAAAAAAAAAGTGATTGTGACAGCACACTAAGCAAAGGCAGATGCCTCATTTTAAGATACAGCATTTAAAGGCTCATATAGATTTTATTATAGAAACATCCACATTGTTTTCCAGCTGCATTCTTGCAATACAAGAAATTTATAGCCCCACAACTTTTTACTTCTTCCTTTAAGTTTGTGAAAACACATTTTCAGTGAAGCCATGCAAGTGCATTTCCAATCTGATTTCTTTTTTATTTTAAGCAGACTGTTAGTTAAATGATATTTTGCTATAATAGAACAAATAGTTTATAGACAGAATGGTTCATCTTCTTATTCATGAGATAAACAACATATTTTTAACTTCAATATCAAAAGAAATGAAATAAAGCAAAAGCATACATCACAGTTACATTTTAGAGGTAACTTTGGCATCAACTCTAATTGTAGTATCTCAAATGTGGAAATACCTGCCAGATTTATTGGGCTAGAAAGTGTGCTTTTAGCTAATCCTTAAACCAATGGAAATGCACAACTGCTGAGCAGAATGGATAAGAAATAGGCTGTCAGCCTAATGGCAGCCTCTACTCACCAGGCTAGGACAGATTTTCTACAGTCAGCAAAAGGAAGAAAAAAGAAGAGAAATGGAAGGAAGGAAAGAGGAAGAGAAAAGTTCACATATAAAGTGAGCAGTTATTTTGTTTCAGTTTCCATTTACCTCACTCAGTCAGTTTTAATACAACTCATTCTCATCAGACCTTCACAGCAATGACTTCTAGAGGCATCTCCATAATAGGCTAATAAAAATACTTCTATTTCAGGCAAATTAGAGTTGTATTTTAAATTGCAATCTCATAACTTGTCTTAATTACAAAGTCCATCTATGTTCACAGTAAAAACTAGGGCAAACTAGCAGGAATAAGAACATAAAATCACAGTACCCAGTTTATTGGATTCTGAAGCTAATAAATTAGATACTGTTGTATCAGAAGAGTTAGTGCTGCAAAGTAAACTTGACCTTTCATCCCCATGATAACAATTAATGATGTATTCCTAAATAATATTCAGAGCTGCACTGAAAGCACTACCATTAAAAACACATCAATACTTCAACATATATTTTTTTTTGCTGCAAATATGCACCACAAGGAAAAAGAAGGCAACCTAAGGTGTCACTTCTGAATTTCCAGTTCACTGAAACTAACTGATCTGGTCCTCAATTATGTGGAAATAAGACATTACAGGTTTTGCCCAGTCTTCTTAGATCATGAAAACTTCCATAGCAACTCATTTTTTATTCAGTTGTACAAGAAGCAAAAATTTTCTACTCTAATCACAGCAATCTCATTATTTTAATCTACTGATTATACTTTGCACTCTGACAGGCATTTTCTAAATCAATAAGTAACTGTAATAAAAAGTTTTTTTTTTTAATCCTTATCAAAAAGTCCTCCCATGTTGATTTCCTTATTTGACACTTCAAAAGAGGAAATAATGAATAGTCAACTTCATATAATATTATACACAGCAGTAGATAATGACATACTAATCATAAGTCAAACAATGTTGGTCTAGAAAAAGCCATTAGTCACAATCTATGGAAATTCTGTCAAATCTATATTGATATAATTATACTTTTACAAGATTAACTTCACATACACAGAAGAGAACTTACCATCAGGCCATATATCTCAGAGGAGCTTCGTACTTTTGGAAGTATTTCCATAGGAATATCAAAGAACCTGAACACAATACAGAATAGTTTATATATATATATATAGAGAGAGAGAGAGAGAGGGTCAGCATTAAATTAGAAAGCATACTGCATTAATTTTCTTAAATAGATTTGAGTTGTAAAGAAAAGAAGTGTAAAAGGAACTTTGATTTTGAGGGTTCAATCTATCACTTTGTATTTTTCCATTTGTTACAACACATGACACTGAATTTTGGAATAAAACAGCATATATTTTAGTACTTGGAAATGTGCTGGTTTGAGAGTAGTTGGAATATTTTAATAAGAGAAATTATATTATAGGATGGGAAAGGAAAACATTGATGATGTCTACTCCACTCATAGGTTTGCTGACTGATACAAAAGTAAGAACCCAAACTTAGATAAGACAGAGAAATGCTCGGGTCTGAGCTCTGGGCTGTTGGTCTCTCCCTCTTCCTGCCTTCCAGCTGGATCTGTGTAACCCAGCTAATCAATTCCTGCTTCTAACCCCACTGGCCAATCTTCTCTGCTTACCTGGCATGTAAGACAGATACTGGGGTGGTGGGGAAGGTGAAAGGGTGGTTGGGAACTCCTCTCCAGGACTCTGATCTCTGGCAGGGGTGTAGTGTTTCTGTATTACCCTTTTACTGTATATATTTGTAAGTATCTGTAATATATTGTAAAAATCTGCTTGTACATTGTGCAAAGCTGTAAATAAAAAGCTTCATTCATTAACTTCCAGCCTTCTGAGTCCAGCCTGGGCAATTTCACAGCGTGTGTGTCGGGGGTAACTGTTGTACTACTACAAGAAGACATATCCAACTCTTTCATGCGGGAAGTTATTCCTCTTCCAACAATATTTTTATAATATTATTGTTAATGAATTTAAATTGAAAGTAAGGCTACTATCACTGTAACTGCCTTAAAATTTTGATTAAGGAATAAAAAAAAATATAAATGTTTCCTTGTACCATTCTTCCAGCTCCAAAAAAAATCTGCTACTTCTAATTAATCCACATGGTTGTAGTTAATTATTTAATTAGGGCCACAAAGATGATCAGAGGGCTGGAGCACCTCTGCTATGAGGACAGGCTGAAAGAGTTGGGGCTTTTCAGCCTGGAGAATAGAAGGCTTCGGGGAGACCTTATAGCAGCCTACCAGTATCTGAGGGGGGCCTACAGGAGGGCTGGGGAGGGACTGTTCACAAGGTCTTGTAATGACAGGATGAGGGGGAATGGGTTCAAATTGGCGGAGGGGAGATTTGAACTGGATGTTAGGAAGAAATTCTTCACAGTGAGGGTAGTGAGGCACTGGCATGGGTTGCCCAGGGAGATTGTGGCTGCTCCCTCCCTGGATGTGTTCAAGGCCAGGCTGGATGAGGTCTTGAACGACCTGATGTAGTGAGAGGTGTCCCTGCCTGTGGCGGGGGGTTGGAACTGGATGATCCTTGAGGTATCTTCCAACCTAAACCATTCTATGATTCTATGAATTACTAATGTTAACAGTAAATATGATGGTAACAGATAATAGATTCTTAGTATTAAATTAGTTTCTCCTCACTATCACTTATTGAATCTATTTAAATATGCCATGAATAAATATTACTGAAAAACTGAGCTTACTGGCAGAGCTCAGGATCCCATTCCAAGGAATGAATGTTGAACAACATTGTTCTACTGGCATTGGTTACATCTGTACAGTGAACGCCTCCATTCTTTCCACCTGTCAAACTCTGAACAAAAAAAATATCATCAGTAGTCTCCAAGAAAAAAAACAAACAAACAGGTTTACTTAATATCTAAATTCACAAAGCTTTCAGCTCATGACAGGGATGTCTGATATTTCCACAAGAAGTAAAGAGGCAGACTGGTTAAAGTGGAACAAATGTATGAGAGAGCAATTAAGAGCGCAACGGTACCTCCTGGATTCTTATAGTGCAAAGGTGGCTAATAAACATTTCTAAAGTCCATGATTTTTCCAAAAGCATGAGCAAAATCCTCCAGCAACCTGTAAGTGGTCATCTACACAAAGCATAGCAATACAAGCACAGTAAAAGTTTTCCTTGTAAGGATCTTTAACGAAACCTCTTTAACTTGTACATCATTCTCTTACATATATTCTCCCAGGCACCCAGCAACAGAACAAGAGGACATAGTCTCAAGCTGCGCCAGGGCAGGTTTAGGCTGGACATTAGGAAAAAGTTCTTCACAGAAAGCGTGATTGGCATTGGAATGGGCTGCCCAGGGAGGTGGTGGAGTTGCCATCCCTGGAGGTGTTTAAAAGAAGGCTGGATGAGGCACTTAGTGTCATGGTTTACTTAATTAGAAGGGTTAGGTGATAGGTTGGACTCAATGACCTCAGAGGTCTTTTCCAACCTAGTTAATTCTGTCATACTGATTCTGTGATCATGTGTCACAGTCCTCTGCACAGGAATTTGCATGAAACATAAATGAAATTCAGAAAGTGTGAGAATAAGCTCGCAAATACATACCCATATAAGCCACGAATCAATAGTACCAAACATAGCTCTTCCCTCATCGACTGCTTGCTTAATCTCTTCCACATTATCCAAAAGCCATCGGAGTTTCACTGCACTAAAGTAAGTGCTAAGTGGAAGACCAGTCTTAAACTGTAAGATAAATTTTAAAAAATATTTCAAACACCAGGGAAGTATCTTTGCCAGGAATATTGTAGTTCTGTATAAAAATGGTGTTAGTAAGTGAAAACAGAAGAATCAAGACCAGGAGAAATGTCACAAACTTACTATTTCAACAAGTGCTAAGCATACAACCCACAAGTCTGAACACATGAAAAACAAAAGACCAGTGCACGAATGGACAAAGATCAAAGCTGATCTAAACACAGTTCAAAGACCATCAACATGGAAACAGTTGTTTGCAGAAGTCCTGCCTTATCTGGGCTATCTCCATATGACTACACAGCAAGTAATGACAACAAAAATAAGCAGTGCAACGCAGTGTGGAATTTGTATTCTGCTAGAACTTAGATACACTTTGTACTTTACCAGAACATAAAAATCAAAAAGGGTTATATGTTTTTGACATTCATTTTCCATCTATGGAAAGCTATATACAAGCAATGACAATATAAAGCAAAGAATGATGACACTTTCATTGCAAGCATTTATTTTCCAAATTTTATGTATATATTAATACTAAAAAAAAAAGGATTTGCACTTTAAAAACTAACTCTCCACTTCTCAGATTGGTTGCAATTAACTTCGACATTAAAGCGTAAGCTGAGAGAGGTTTACACAATTCACATCAATAAATTATTATTGTTTTTTCTTACTTGAATTTTTTGTGAGTGATGGTTACTTATCATTGAGTAGATAGCACATGATCTAGGCTCAGTAAGGATTTCTCATTTAAATTCTCTAGCTGATGTACATAAGGAATCCTAACCACATAATTTGGGAAAACAAACATTTCCCAGTCTCAGATTACATACATTTTTTAATTATTTGACAAGCTAAGGAGGGGCTGGAAGCTACAACCAACTTAGTTCTGATTTGGGGAATTTAAATCACACATACCCAAAAACATTACATACTGTAGCAATAAGAGTTCACCTACTATTTAAGTATTCTGGGATATCCTTTACCTTAAAAAAGGCTTTGTTTTTTCCTGGAATTCTTTTAAGAAGCCGTTCAACTGTTGACTGGGTTCTCAGGTCAAGCCATACTAAGAACATGAATAAAATTAGCTGATCAACTGATTGAATGCACAAAAAGTGATATGTACAAGCTTCTTTTACAAAACTAGTGCTCTTGGCAGTAAATTCTTCTTTTTACTCTTAGCTTTCTGCATAGCTGAAAGAATATAGTATTGACATTGCATTTGAAATGCACCATTGTAAAACACAGAAATGGTTAAATAAACTCATTTGATTTAGAAGAGCAAACAATTTGAGAAACCAAACAGTACTTCCCACATAATAGTACATACACACTTTGCTCTGCCAGAGCACAGCAAATGACTAACCCTACTTTGTTTACAACAGATGACTGTCATTAAACTAACAAATGGCAGGTTGATTATTTACTCATCCTATGAAAACTTTGAACTAAAGTGCTGTCAGAGTTATCAAAGTAGTTGAGTTTAAGATAAATCTGTTAACATATATTTGAGTATAGAACAGGCCTGGCTTCTCAATTGCTATTAGGCTAAACTAAATCTGGTATCTGACACCAACTAAAAGAGCAAATATAGGCAATTACTGTTTCTCAGATTGACATAATCTGAAAAGCTAAGGTAAAGTAAAAAAAAAAAAATCACTAAGTATCCTCTAAGCCTACTTACCACATTTTTCCTTTAAAGTTAAATCAAAAGCATCTTGACAATTTAGTGACAACCTTCCTTTAAAAAAAACGTGATTGGCTGTAAATCAAATCTTCATTACATGCTAGGGATGTACAAAACACCTCAAGAACACTGGGTTTTGTTAAAATCCCATTAATCAAGTTCATAGAACACCATAGAATGTCAGGGACTGCACGAGATGTTGAAAGATCATCTGGTCTTTATTAACTAATAAGTAATAACTTAATTACTAATAAGTATTAATAGGGTTGTGGATTTTTTTTTTTAATTGCAGTGGCATATACAAACACAATTTGTGACAGAGATTAAAAAAAAATCAAATTCAAATAATTTAGTAGGCTAGGCCACAATGAGATTGTAGAATCATAAAATGGATTGGGTGGGAAGGGAGCCTTGAAGGTCATCTTGTCCAACCCCCCCTGCAGCAAGCAGGTTCATCCCCAGTGAGACTGGGTTGCTCAGAGCCCCATCAAATTTGACCTCGAATGACTCCATCACATCTGTGGGAAACTTGCTACAGTATTTCACCACTCTCATTGTGAAGAACTTCCTCCTTATGTCTAACTTAAATCTACCCTGCTCTAGATCTGCACAGGAAACTGGGAAAGCATTTTTCTACAACACATTTTATAATATTACATGTTCAGAAAGTATAGTAGTTACCAATGGCATTATAAAGAGGTTCTCCAGTTGTCTTGTCCCAAACCACTGTTGTTTCTCTCTGATTGCTGACTCCAATGGCTTCAGGACAAAATAGAAAGAAGTATCCTTTTCAGAAGGTTTGTTTTCCCCTTTTGTGGGGTGAGGGAAGGAAAGGAGAGGTGGAGAGGAGGGAGGAACAGGTAAGGAGGAGAGGAAAGTAAATGGGAAATAGAAAGCTTCCAAATATTTAAAGTCTAGAAATACTACTTCTAAAAATTCATCCTTCAACTTTTGCTGATTAACCTATGTGCTCTGAATTTTAATTTTTTTCCCCTGAAGGAGACTGTTGCTTCCTAACAACACTGACACAGAAAGGAGATTTCCCAGCAAGTCCTAATGTAAAATTTCAGGATTTCTTTATTCATCACTTGTCTCTGGGATTTCATAAGATTAGGTTAAGTCTACTTTGTAGATTCTGTGTTGCTAATATACAAGAAGCACTTCTTTTTTTCATCATTCCTCCCAAACACCCACATTTTGACCCCAGCACATGCGGCTATCTTTCTATTTATTGCCTTAAAAACTAGAGAACCTGACTTGCTCAACCATAAGTATGTCAGTACTAGGAATACCTTTTATGTTAGTGATGGGTATGTTCAGTTGTTGAAGTTTCTCACACGTCCTTTCCACGCATTCATGGACAGACTTTAATATTTCCTTTGGGTCTTGTTCCACCCATCTTTAATAATAAAGACCAAAGAACAAAAAATTACATTTAGGAAAAAAAAAATGTAGTCTGAAAGACCAGCTAAGAATTTTCTATCCAATCACACCTACACATTATGCTTTATCTAGAAAGAGTGTAATGAATTCCAAACCTTTAAGACAGTAAGATGTATTTTCACAACAAAACCATCTGCAGAAAACAAAGAATTTTGGTTTGTTTTATTCAATATAGAGGATTCAGGCAAGAAGTGCTAACCAAACAAAAACCACCTCAGAGAACAAATTAAGGGATTTCTATGGACTAAGCTGAAGACTATGACAGAATTGTACAAATGACCAGCTTTATCACTTCAAATAAGCCTTTAAGTCTCATTTAAACTTCAGCTTTAAACTTTAAAGTAAAAAAATTAAATACATTCATGAGTGATCAGAGTAAAATACTACATATTTTTAGTTTACATAACTTGAGAGTACATACTGGACACCCAATGCGAGGAGGTTTTATGCCATTTTCCCTACCTCACAGTTTTTTTACACAGGGTGTTATATTTTAAATTATTATTAACCAACTTCAGTTTTGATCATTCATAGATAAAAACACGTAGGCTCTACCAAAATGCACACAAATAAAAAAACCACAGACAACTCATACCCTTCTCTAGGGAATTTCTGCTGTATCTCAACTTGGTGGTGACTCAAGAGCTCTGCTGTCTTCGCATTAAAAACCTGCAAATGAATTACAAAGTGGATCTTTTAAAATGAACACAGATATTCAAATGACAATAAATTAACAGTATGTATTTGGAAAAAAAAAACCAACAACCAAACATGGTGCCATGATAATGATTGTCATTTTATGAAATGGCATAAACTTTAGAATAGAATCAGGAAGAGACCTCCAAGATCATCCGGTCCAACCTATCTTATATCAGCAACCCAAACATCCATAAAAATTGGGTTCAGATATATTGTTTTTTGTAATTAAGGTAAGCAAAGGATATTTTATTAAGTTTTGTTGTTAATTGTAATTGCTTTTTTTTCCCTCGATGGCTTGGGAAAGAACCACTTCTTTTACTAGGGCCACAAAGACGATCAGAGGGCTGCAGCACCTCTGCTATGAGGACAGGCTGAGAAAGTCGGGGCTTTTCAGCATGGAGAAGGCTTCCAGAAGACCTTGGGGTAGCCTTCCAGTATCTGAAGGGGGCCTACAGGAGGGCTGGGGAAGGACTATTCACAAGGTCTTGTAATGACAGCATGAGGGGGAATGGGTTTAAACTGGCAGAGGGAAGATTTAAAGGGGATGTTAGGAGGAAGTTCTTTCCAGTGAGGGTGGTGAGACACTGGCAGAGGCTGCCCAGGGAGGTTGTGGCTGCTCCCCTCCTTGAGGTGTTCAAGGCCAGGTTGGATGAGGGCTTGAGTGACCTGTTCCAGTGGGAGGTGTCCCTGCCTATGGCACAGGGCAGGTTGGAACTGGATGATCTTTGAGGTCCCTTCCAACCTAAACCATTCTATGATTCTATTATGGAGGTTATAGAAACTTTTGATGCATTTCAGCACATAACTCTCAGGAAAATATCCACTGCTGGTCATTCTTTAGTTACTGCTCTGACATTATAATGCTAGAGCTATGCCTTTCCTTGGGTTAGCTCACTTTTAGGAAGAGTAATTTTAAGAGGCAATGACCTGGACTAGTTTAGAAATCACAGAAAGGACCAAACTGTGAAGCAAAAAAAAAAAAAAAAATCTAGGGAAAACCCAGATTGTTTCAAAACAAACTACAAATACAGACCTCACTGTAGCAATATAAGACATTAAGAAAGAGAAGCACACGCAGAAAAAGAAGTTACTTAGATTTGGATATCTTACAATAAAAACCAGCAGAGCAGGAACTCCTGAGGACTATACTGATGGCTGTTGTTAAAAGAGCCAGAAGTTAGAGGTTCTGTCTCGCTGTAGGAGCCCAGTTGGAATATACAGCAATCTACATTAACTGTCAGTGGCCTGTTTCCAAAAGTAACCTACTGTGGCCAAGCTAAGAGGACACCCAGCCAAACATCCAACTTAATTGTACAATGGGTAAGCCAGAGTAACTGAGTAGGAAATGGCTTTCTCACTTGCACCACGCAGAAGAATGTTCAGAGACCCAAAAAATAAAATCTAATAGACTTGAATGAACTGCAGAATGTGCCAGTGGGATGACATCCCAACTTTTTATGGCAAGACGAGTGAGGTCAGATTTAGAAACCACTCTTGTGCTTAGGGTACGAATACAACTGAATCTTTTCTAGACTTCCTTGGTAGTGTCAATTTTCCCTCAATTTAAAGGGATTTCTCTTAAAAGTTTCCAATCCCTGAACTCTCAGTTTCATTTAGATAGTACAGCTTACTCTAAAACTTTTAGAACAATTCTGGAAGAGCAGATAAAATTTTGATTCTTCAATTCTTCCAAACTTGGAAGCACAGCTTTAGAGTGAAACTTTGAAGTTCACAAACATTCTAGTCATATACTAGAATCACAGAACAACTGAAAGGGCCTTGAGAGATTTCTAGCACAACCTCCTGCTCAAAGCATGGTCAGCCTCTGAGCTCAGACCAGCTTGCTCAAGGACTTTTTCAAGGCAGTTTTTTAAAACCTCCAAGGATGGAAAGAGCACAACCTCTCTGAAAAATACAAAAATAATTTTTTTCCCCTTCACTGCCCAGAAAAGAAGCCTTTAAAACATGTGTTCATCCTCTGTTATGTATTCAGAAGAAGTACCATTGCATTCTTTTTTACCACATTTCCTTATCTGTGATTCATTTATCAGCCTATGCTTGACAAGAAGCTATTCTAATAGGGTAAGCTTTGCCAGTACTAGAAGTATGGATGGAACTAGTATAATGTGATATGGGTTTTAAAATGCTAGGTTACAGTTAATAGGAGAGATTTAGATTTGCATATATATAGCAATAATTTTTTACTTAAAAAAAACCCAAAAACCAGTTTATCAGTAGTGGTGAGATCATGTGCTCTAGGTGAGCACTTGGATTTGCTGATCTCAAAGATCTCTTCCAACCTCAACACTTGTCTGCCAAAAGTATAGTAACATTTACTAAGTTTTAAAAATACAGATAGCAGATTTTGTAAAATCGAATTTGTATGTATCTGAACTACTAGGAATGTTAAATATAAGTTGGCATTCATTCACCATTAATCACTCAGGATTCCTTGAAGCAGAAGGAAGTGCACAAGGATTCCTACTGTCATCAGGAAATAAATACAGATTCAATTACACAAGGTCATTCATTGAACCTGCAGTGTGTGTGACCCATGGATAATAAAAGGTGAAGCTTTAGCCCAGCAAGGCTTTTTGCTTCCCTCTAAGGAAGCTGTTCCAAGAGCCATAAATTTTCAACAGAAGCAGCAACACTACAGATGCACAGATTTTTTTTTCATGTCTACAGAAAAGAACCAGGAAAACATGCCCTGCTAATCCATCACAAACAAAACCGCAAGCTTCTGACATCCTCAACAAAAGCAGCAGACACTCCCTGTACCTCAGGGCAAGGGATTAAAGTTTCAGTGAAACAACACCACGTTCCACAGTGATAAATAGAATTCCAATACAATAGAAGATTCAAAATATTAACAAGTCATTACATTTAAAGATGGAAGATGATAAACAAAATGGGGAATATCAAAGAAATGGAATCTCCCTTCCTCCCCTGCCTCCTCCCATCAAAAAACTCAACAAGCCAACCTGCTGCCAAAAAAACATCCATGTCTTCCGTGTTTCTCTCCACAGTGGAGAGACAGAAATAGGTGACAATGAGCATGAGTAATTCAGATAATGTCAATATAATCCTGTTGAAACAGGTTTGAAGTTCACTTGTCACTGCTTCCCTTCCTTTCACATTCATTAAGAACTGGTTCCAGTTTCTGATACTGATCTCTCACTTTTTGGAGGGGGAAAGGAAAGTAAAAGTTAAAATGGAACAGCTACAGCTTTTCAGGCAAGTTAAGCTCAGAGCTGGAGTGCTGAAATTGCATTGAAATGAACCCATTTTGGAGCAGGGTAACAGATAAACAATTCTACCTTTAGCAGTAACTAGTACTAGCAGGAAGTTAGAATTTATAAATAAGCACATTTTAACAAGTCTCTGAGAAATCATAGAATCAGTCAAGGTAGGAAGGGACCACAAGGATCATCTAGTTCCAACCCCCCTGTCATAGCCAGGGACACTCTACCCTACATTAGGCTGCCCACAGCCTCATCCAGCCTGGCCTTAAACACCTCCAGGGATGTGGCCCCAACCACCCTCCCTGGGCAACCCATTCCAGGGCCTCACCACTCTCATGGTGAACAACTTTCTCCTCACATCCAATCTGAATCTCCCCACCTCCAGATTTGCTCCATTCCCACTAGTCCTGTCACTGCCTGACAGCCTAAAAAGTCCCTCCCCAGCTTTCCTGTAGGCCCCCTTCAGATACTGGAAAGCCACAATAAGGTCACCTCGGAGCCCCTCCTTCTCCAAACTGAATAGCCCAAACTCTTTCAGTCTGCTCTCATAGGAAAGGTGCTCAAATCATCTTGCTTGGAAGGTTCCTGATGAACAGATCTCTCTCCCTCCACAAGAAGGGAATAAAAAGCAAGCCTACAATGTATTTTAAGTGAAAAAAGCTGAAAGTTAGGGGGGAAACTTAATTATTTGCAGTATTTTTAACCCTTCTTGTATTGTATACTATCCAGATTTGCTTTTTCCCAAGAGGTCATATTCCTTCAGCAGAGGGGTGGCAGAAATTCATTTCTGAAGAGTAAGTCCATTGGGTGCTAAGTTTTTGTTATCTAAGCCCAGCTTTTATTTACTAAAACAAATGGTTAGTCTATGATACAGCTTTATTTGAATTGTTCTTCTGGAAATTAAGAAAGAAAGAAATATTCCACTGAGGTAGAACAAAATGTTGTCTGTGGTTGACTGACAAACCTAGAACTTTTAGTACTGTGTATGTACTTCACTGCTTAAGTACTGAATATTTAGATTCTTGTTGTTTCTGATAAAATGCCAGAAAAACTTTACACCCAGCAAATACTTTTCAAGAGATAGGTACTGGTTCAGTTGGTCAATAGCAAAAGTAGTTACAGCAGATTTTTATTGTATGATTCTAGAGCAGAATAAAATGGAGCATGAAAGAGTCAAGTTGTTTGATGAAAATACCTAGCAAAACATTTAAACCCGAATTCAGTCATCTGGGTACACTTGTTTAACCCACTCAAATTATTTTCTTGTTTGATATCTCTAAGAAAATGATCCTTAAACAATTGCACTGGTACTTAGAGCACTGTGGTCTCCCTGGTAACTCTCCATCTGTAATGCAGATTCAGCCAAACAGCAGAAACACTGAGATCTCAAAACCAGTTCAGTTTATTTTGCAAAAGCAAGAAGCTTAGCAAAGGAAAGATCCAAACTAGAGTCTGCAGACGGTAAAAACTACAGTATAAGCTAAATTATACTGTGTATTTTGTGTGAGGGGCAAGGACAATCAAGGATTGATAAGAACAGAAATGCACCTAGGTTCTGGCATTTCTTTATTGTCTATGCTCATGCAGCCTCATTCATGTAAGACGAATCTCAGAACTTTTGTCCACACACACAAGAATTTATTCTGGAAAAAAAAGTCTCTAGAGGTCATCTTGCTAAAACCACTGCTCAGGTAAGCTTAAATATAAAGTTAGATCATGTTGTTTCAAGCCTTTTCGAGTCAATGTTGATTGTCTGCAAGGATAAAAATTCCACAGGCTTTCTGGGGCCTCAGAGTGAAACATTTTCTCCATACATCTATTTGAAATTTCCCTTGCTGCAATTTGTGCTCTTTGACTCTTGCCTTTTTCTGCACACATCTGAGTAAAGGTTGGTTCTGTCTTGTCTGCAAACTGTGGCTAGACAGCTGCAGAAGCACCCTTCACCTTCCTTGTGATGAATTGGTCTCTGATCTCCCAACCTCTCCTTGCCTTGAGCTGCTGCACAGTGACCATCTCGGTGATCCTCTGCTGAACAAAATCCAGCTCTTTGGGAACCAAAACCAGACACACATTTCTGCCTTCTAAGTGCCACATAGATGGCAATAATTACTTGCTTTGATTTGCAGTCTGCACTTTTCCTAAAGTGGTTAAGTTTCACCACTGCAAGGACACACTGCTCACTTGTATTCAACTTGCTGTCCAGCAGGAATTTGGGTCTTTTTTCACTAAGCTGCTTCTTAGCCTTCTGTCCCAAGTGCTAAACTTTCTTCAACTTCATGAAGCTTCTGACAGGCCCCTTTCCAGATGGAATGCAAGTCAAGTTTTCCCTGTGGTTTGTGGCCACATACAAACTTGAGAGAGCATACCAACAACCCCAAGGCTGTTGATGAAAATACTATGGTGTGTCAGCCCTTATTATGGTCTGCTGTGGGACACCACTTGCAAACTGGCTATCTCTAACTGTAACCCAGAAATCACATGTCTTCAGTCTCAAGCTAGGTAAGAGCTGCACTGTACTACTGAATAGACATGTCAAAGTAAGCAGCATTTTGATTTTGACTGGTGACTTGGTGAAGATTAAAACTTTGGAGGCAGTAGAGAAAAACATTGTGTGGAGAGATTAGTGAGAAAGGTACAAAAGCCAACTAACATAGTAAAAGATCAAGAGACAAAGAAACAATTCTGGCAAAAAAAAAAGACTATGGTACATGTTGGATTAAACTATGCACCACTCCTATGAGGACAGACAACTTAAAGAGTTGGGTCTGTTCAGTTTGGAGAAGAGGAGGCTCCCAGGTGACCTTATTGTGGCCTTCCAGTATCTGAAGGGGGCCTACAGAAAAGCTGGGGAGGGACTTTTTAGGCTATCAGGTAGTAACAGAACTAGGGGGTATGGAGCAAAGCTGGAGGTGGGGAGGATCAGATTGGATGTGAGGAGGAAGTTCTTCAGTGTGAGAGTGGTGAGGCCCTGGAACGGGTTGCTCAGAGAGGTTGTTGGGGCCACTTCCCTGGAGGTGTTTAAGGCCAGGCTGGATGAGGCTGTGGGCAGCCTGATCTAGGGTAGGGTGTCCCTGCCCATGGCAGTGAGGCTGGAACTAGATGATTCTTGTGGTCTCTTCCAACTCTGACTGATTCTATTCTATTCTATTCTATTCTATTCTATTCTATTCTATTCTATTCTATTCTATTCTATTCTATTCTATTCTATTCTATTCTATTCTATTCTATTCTATTCTATTCTATTCTATATTTCAAAGCAAAGTCTCCCTTCTAACAATCTCTTTCCAGCAGACAATTCTTCAGAAGAACATGTTATTATCTGAGTGACTGATGTGCATTGTAGCAGATCCCTACACTTTGCCCTCTCATTTCTCCCTACACCATGTTATGATTTCATTTGGTGATGGGTCTATCTTTTTTGCACAAATCCACATAGCTTTGCTATGACAGTAGTTTGTCCAAAGGGACAAAGCTGAGATGATGCTATTTCAAAATTAATTGAAAGAAATTGAGAAGGATATATAGAGAATTTAAAAGAGTGACAGACACAATACTTTAAAAAAGTGTAAGGGAAGACTTACAGCCTTTTAGTTATGTGTGTGAGAACCTGAATGCTCAGAAGCAACATAGTCCAAGCTGACAGAAAAAAACCCTGACTGTATACAAACCACTGATGAATGAATCTAGAGTAAAAAATTCCTTGTTAGAAGAACTTGTAGGAACACCTGCATAAAGAAGAGCTTGAACATAAATTCAAAGCTTTCCGTATCTCTTCTCAGTTCTACTACTGTTATTCTTTTGGGCTAAGAAAAAAGTTAACTCGGGGCGCAGGTAAAACTGATAAAATTTATATTCATGTGTTACAGGGAAATTTTCCAAGTTCTTTTCCGAAAAGGATTCCAGACTTGAATTCCAAGATAGCCTGCTGGTGTCATTTGTCAGTTTGGAGTTTCTCTCCACCCCCAGATCTGTGTTTTGTCATCTGACAATCCCATGAAGGTCGTGATCTTGAGTAATAATGGTAACACAGGTCAAGAAGATATTCCAGTCTACTACTTCATGAAAGAAAATGCCACATGGGGGAAGCATTTAGAAAAAAAACAAAAAATAATCAACCAACCAAACAACCAAAAAAATCCCCAACCAAAAAGCAACAAGAGCAAAGTAAAGCATTCATCTTTCTAGTTCGACTCTGCACATTTGATAATACTTTTTTATCTGTCCATTATCTCTATTCCACTTCCACGGTGGAAATTATGACTGGGGTCTAAGTCAAATTACCATGACTTACTGATTAGGTGACAGCACATTTGGAAGCAGGAAGTTGTATGTAGTATGTTTCATATATAATAATTGGTTAATGTGTATGGCATATTGATATATTACTCATCCCAACCATAAATAAACTACCTTCTTCTGGTATTTAAACAGCCCCATCTCTTAAAGTTTACAAGTTCAGTCACCCGAATACCTACAGCGTGCAGGATGCATTGACACTAGAGTTGTAGCACCTGGAACTGTAGCAGCTACTCCAAGGGGCCAAAGGAGGTTTTCGAAGGCAACACAGCAGAGTTCTTGCCTCGTCTGAACAGCAGCTAACCCACAATTAGCGAACTCAAACGGGTCTATGTCTCTAGCGCCTGAGCATCCTATCGATTTTATTTCATTCAGGGCGAGATACCCGGCAGATTAAAAAAAAAAACCTGCCAGCTCGAAGCTGGAGGATTTTGCAGCCTTTGCAGTTATGAACCCCGTTCCTCTGAGGCCGGGCGGATACTGCCGGTATCACGACCCGAGCAGCTCCCCTCCGTTCTGCGCGGGACAGGCAAAGGCTGTTCGCCCCTCAGCGTGGTGGCAAGGCGGCTAGAAGATTACCGCCGGTCGGCCAGCGGCTCCGCCACGCCCGTGTCCTCTGGCGTCCCGTTCTGCCCGAGAATCGAAAGCCACGGCCTGCCGGGGAGCGGAGGGATGCCGGCACAGAGCGAGACACGGGAGTCGGGACAGCAGCAGCACGGCCCTGCGCGGCCCGCTCCCCCTGCCCTTCCCCAAGGACACAGCAGAGGCCGGAGGGACCCCGCGAAGATGCGGGAGAGGGCAGAAGAGGGAAGAAAAGGAAAGGAGAGGAAGCAGATACACTCTAGGCCGCGGGGCCGCCGCCCGTCCCCGCACGACTCAGAGCCCGGCGTCGCCCCACGATAGGCTCACCAGGAAACGCGTGGAACTGGTGCCCTGATCGATGGAGCCCACCAGCGGTGCCAGCACCATCCGGTCCGACGCGGCCATCAGCCTCCGTCAGCCGCCCGCTCAGCCGCCCGCTGGGTTCCCTCAGCGATGCCTCAGCCCAGCGGTTAACGGCCGCACCGACACTGCCCCGGCCGCTCGCGGCCGGCCGCGCGTGGCTGCCGGGGTGAAGCCGGCGGCGGGGCGGGCCGGG
>VWZI01021432.1:309-16852 GCA_013396835.1 Psilopogon haemacephalus | reverse complement strand
CCCCGTTGGAGAAAGCAGCGCCGTTGGCATGAGGGCCCCGTTGGAGCGAGGGGCGCCGTTGGTATGAGGGTTCCCGTTGGTGCGAGGGGCGCCGTTAGCATGAGCGGTGCTATTGGAGCAAGCAGCACCGTTGGCATGAGGGGCACGCTGGAGCGAGGGGCGCCGTTGGCAGGGGGAAGCCTGAGGCGTTTGCTGAAGGGAGCCCGCGCAGTTTGCCGACAGTCTTCTGAGGGCTGTGCGAGGGTCCGTGGGAGCCTGCTGGACGAGGCCCCGGGGTTATTTGTATCCCGCGGCGGCGTCCCCTGAGGCGGTATCTGTTTCTTTTTGCAGTCTGTGTGGGAACGGAGGAGCACAGAAAACCCCCTCGAGGGGCCCCGACAGCTTTCCCAATTGGGCAGGGGGTGTTGGCCGCTTTGAGGACGGATCCAGCCGCAGAGGGTGAGGAGCTGCCAAGCTGGAGTGTCCCGTGGAATATTTATCCTTCAGAGTGAATATTGCCGAGGGAAGCCTGCAAAACTGCTGCTGTAGTGTTGGCCAAGAACAGTTAGTGGCCCCCCAAGGAAATCGTTTCATTTTTCGGTGCATTATTCTGCGTCAAACAGAAACACAAAGTAACTTAAAAAAAAAAAAAAATTCTTGTCCTTCCTGACACTGTGTTGGTAACTTGTGCTTCCAGAAAAACTGCTGCTGTCGCAAGACCCGTGGCAGAATTGCAAAAGCTAATAGCACTGACTAAAGCGAATGAGTAGAGTTACCTACTGACACGTTGCCAGTAAGTCAGCCCCTACAGACGCCATTGAGTAGATTTGTTGTAACTCCGCCGTCGTGGTAGCTGTCCAGCCTCATGGCCTGGGTGGTTGAGAGGCTCAACATGAGATAGCAGTGTGCACACACAGCCCAGACAGCAACTGTGTCCTGGGCTGCATTAAGAGCAGTGTGGCCAGCAAGGCAAGGGAGGGGATTCACCTCCTTTACTCTGCTCTCCTCAGACCCCACCTGGAGTACTGTGTGCAGTTCTGGAGCCCCCAGCACAGGAAGGACATGGAACTGTTGGAGAGAGTCCAGAGGAGGGCCATGAAAATGATCAGAGGGCTGAAGCATCTCTGCTATGAGGACAGGTTGAGAGAGTTGGGACTTTTCAGCCTGGAGAAGAGGAGGCTTCGAGGAGACCTTCCAGTATCTGAAGGGGGCCTATAGGAAGACTGAGGAGCGACTGTTTACAAGGTCTTGTAATGACAGGACAAGGGGGAATGGAACAGGTTCAAACTGGCAAAGGGGAGATTTAAAGGGGTTGTTAAGAGGAAGTTCTTCACAGTGAGGGTGGTAAGACACTGGAACAGGTTGCCCAGGGAGGTTGTGGTGCTCCCTCCCTGGAGGTGTTCAAGGCCAGCTTGGATGAGGGCTTGAGTGAGATGCTCTAGTGGGAGGTGTCCCTGCCTACAGTGGGGGGTTGGAACTGGATGATCTTTGAGGTCTTTTCCAACCTAAACCATTCTATGATTCTATGTGTAATAGCAAAGGATTTAGTTGCAGCCCATAACTGCCAAGTTTGAAATGATACAGTTTAGTAATAAGGTCCAGATTTATGAGAGTGAGAGTAATAAAATACTGGCACCACTTGCTAAGTATTATGAAAGATTCTCTGTTTTATAAAGTGTGATAACCAAGACTGGTTTTTTTTTTAGAATTTAAATTCAGAGATCAGTTTGCTCAGGGATGTGTTCCAACCCCTAAGGAAGGATCCACAGCAGGTCATAGAATCAGTCAGGGTTGGAAGGGACCACAAGGATCATCCTGTTCCAACCCCCTTGACCTGTTGGCCACACTTCTCCTGATGCAGCCCAGGCTCTGGTTGGCTTTCTGGGCTGCAAGTGCACACTGCTGGCTCATGTTGAGCTTCTCATCCACCAGCACCCCCAAGTCCCTCTCCTCAGGGCTGCTCTCCAGCCAGTCACTGCCCAGCCTGGATTTGTGCTTTGGATTGCCGTGACCCGGCCGCAGGACCTTGCACTTGGCCTTGTTGAACCTCATGAGAACTCCATTGGTTTTTGGAGGGGTACTTTAGTCAACACGTTTGAGGTACATTCATTAAGTAAAATGCATTTTTAAGAGACAAGATAATTATGTACCTGTAGAACTATTCTTACTAACAAATAAACTCAGTTGCTTGCTTTTGGTTTGTTATTGGTTTGGTTTGGGGTTTTCTTTTCCATGACAGCAGAATAAAAGGATGTTGGTAATTACAATCTGCTGTTTCTGGCTGATTCTTTTATGTTGACCTCAAGTTAAGGACAGAATGTGACTGTCAGGCCACTCCAAGCACGTGATACAGTGTGTATTAAATTGTGGATGCCAGAAGTTCACATCTCTTTCCTTTCTGCCTCATAGTGACAGAGAAGACTCAGCAGTCAAATCCTGTGCTTCCTTACTGACGTCTCATATTTGTACTCCCTCAGGAGCTGAAGGCAAACATTTTCAGCTAGCCTGGAACAGGTGTTAGTATAGAGTGTGCCAGGGTGACGAGTTACACTGTCACAGAAACCCTTTTGCCTACTGGGAAGATGAGTGGTATGCATGAGAGTGCGTATGCATGCACACGTGGGTAAATTCACTCCCTCTCACTGGCTCAGACAGCAAACAGACCATGACCTTGGCTGCCAGTGCCCTCACATAGACCATCTGCAGCACACGTATGCAGGGAACCTTTTCACAGATCCAGAGGAACAAGATTAGGACGGACAACTTGTGTTCTCTCTCCCAGGTTTGTTTTGGAAGGTGTCCATATGCAGTTACTCTGCCACAATTTGGCAAGAACAGTTTTATTGTGGAACCACGACCGCGGTGGTGCAATGAGTGTCTCGCAGGATGTGTTTTACTTCTGACCTGATATTAGACAATAGTTTTCCCTGAATGACATTTTATATTTAGAATCACTCCTGCACTGTTCAAGCCCTGAGCAATCATTCTTGCAGTTGCTCTCTTTCTGGTGGGCAGAAGTAAAACTTGGATGAACTAAATTCCCATTTCAAAGACGACCAAGTGCTTAAGTAAGTGCTTTAGTAATCAAAGAAGCAGTCGTGCCAATAAATCTTTGCATCAAAATGGAGAAACCAGGTTTAAAAAAAAAAAAAGGCAAGAATTTTGTATAGATCATAGAATCATAGAATGGTTTAGGTTGGGAACTCAAAGATCATCCAGTTCCAACCCCCCACCGTAGGCAGGGACACCTCCCACTAGATCAGGTCGCTAAGACCTCATCCAGCCTGGCCTTAAACACCTCAAGGGAGAGAGCAGCCACAACCTCCCTGGGCAACCCCTTCCAGTGTCTCGTCACCCTCACTGTGAAGAACTTTCTCCTAACAGCCTGTTTAAATCTCCCCTCTGCCAGTTTGAACCCATTCCCCCTCCTCCTGTCATTACAAGACCTTGTGAACAGTCCCTCCCCAGCCTTCCTGTAGGCCCCCTTCAGATACTGGAAGGTTGCTATAAGGTCTCCTCAAAGCCTTCTATTCTCCAGGCTGAAAAGTCCCAATTCCCTCATAGCAGAGATGCTGCTGCCCTCTGATCACCTTTGTGGCCCTCCTCTGGACTTTCTCCAACAGTTCCATGTCCTTCTTGTGGTTGGTCACTTCCAACTCAAACCATTCTGTGATTTCATGAACTCTGGACAATCCTAACCTGAGTGTCAGAAGCAGCCCTGCCTCAGCCTGTCAGTGTAGTAAATATTCTTTTGAATGAAAATCAATAATTCAGAGAAATATAAATATTCATCAGTGGCATAGTAGATAGTCCATGCTTCAAAATCCTTAAGACTGAGATACTTAGTTTCTAGCTTCTGTACAAAAATATGGCAACGTACTGCAAAATTTAACTTCTGAAGGAAAATGCACACTGCATTTAGGGGAAGCATCAAAACAGTTACATTTCTACTGGTGTCACAGCTGCTGTATTTTGCTAGCTTGGTGGTGGTGGTTTGGGATTTTTTTCACTTATTTTGATCAAATGAATTGATGTACACCATGCTCCAACAGGTGATAGGACCAATTCTCAGAGGCTCAATTCTGTTCTTTACTTCAGCTTTGAATTTAACAGAGGCAAGCCAGCTGCTGCTCATACAAGTCGTCTTTTCACGTGTCCTTTTTGCACTGGGGAGTAGATATTGCCAAAAATAAACTTGAGTGAATCATAGAATGGTTTAGGTTGGAAGGGACCTCAAAGATCTTCTTTGCCCCCATCATAGGCAGGGACACCTCCCACTAGAACAGGGGGAAATTGATGTTTAGAAAAAAAAGGAGAATTGCTCTAAATATTGCTATTTGGCACTCTCGTCTCTAAATTCTAGCTCAAAACTCGAAATAAATGATGCATACTCCAGGCTCTGGTATCCATGTATGGTGAAGATACTAAAGAGGCAGTGGAATTATATGAGAACAGTGGGGATGTCACTGCTTACTCTGGATTTAAACTATTTCTGTTAGTTCTTTACTAACCTGAGCTCTAACATCATGCAAGAAGAACTAAATCAAAGCAGAATAAAAAGAAAGTTTCAAGTGAGAGGTGCTGTATGTCCAGTAGAGAATATAGAAGGATAGTATTTATTAAAACATACCATCAAATATATGTTCTTTTTGTATAAATATTGTGGTGGTCTAGCAGTTATCTATATCTATAGATATATACAGTGTGCTGGTTTGAGCTAATTGGAGAATTTGAGTGAGAAATTAGACTATTGGCTGAGAGAGGTAAACACAGTATGGCACTTCACCAGAGTTTTACTGAGGAAGAAAAAAAATTGTTTTCAAAGTGTTGTACCCAAACACTAGATATCAGACAGTTTCTGACTGCTCTGGCTGTGGCTGCTTCTCTTGCATGGTCTCCTTTCCCTTTGCCTTGGTAGCTAATTCTCAGTAAAACTACTTTCTTCCTACAGCTAACACCCCTGGCTGATCTACTTCAGCTTATCTGCAGCATCAACAGGTGGTGAGATAAGACTGGGGAAGGGGGGGAAAGGTGGTAGGGGGTGGTTGGTTACTCCTCTCTCGGGGATTTTGGTCTCCNTAAAGGTGGGGGAGGCCAGGTAACTGCTTAAACCACTACATACAGTGAAAAGGTAACACAGAAACACCACACCCCTCCCAGAGATCAAAATCCCTAAGAGGGGGTTTCTAACCTCCCCTACTACCTTTACCCCCTTCCCCAATCTTCTCTAACCATCTGTTGATGAAGCAGATAGGCAAAGGTAGATCAGCCAGGGGGAATTAGCAGTAGGAAAAGAAGTTAGTGGAATTATTGAGAATTAGCTAAAAAAGGCAGGGACAAAGGAGCCACTCAAGAAAGCAGCCACAGGCCAGAGAGGCCTAAAGCAGTCTGACTTATCTATATTTGGGTTACAACTCTTAAAACAAATTATTTTTTTTTCTTTCTCAGTAGAGCTCTGAGGGAAGTAGCATCATCTGTTTTCCTCTCTCAGCCTATAGTCTAATTTTCTCTCTTAAATCCTCCAATTAGTTCAAACCAGCACAAATATATTAAGATAAATACATCTATTGACTATACTTTATAAAATATATGCCTTACTTCATTTTTTCTGAGTCATTTTGCTTGTTGCACACTGAATTGTTCTGCAACACCCTCAGAACTGGGGTTGGGACTTGATTATTATTATTATATAGTGGTCTGATCATTTAGGTAATTAGATGGCCCTGGAAATTATGTATTTTTCTTGTAATTGAACTTCAGAAGCTTTTGATGCATTACCTCTACTTGAATGCAAGTGTAGTACATTTTTTACATATATGGAGAAAAGCTCAGAGCAGCTAAATTGCTGTGTGGTTATGCAGAGAGTCCTTAGCAGAGCAGAGGTAAAGGACAGCTCTCTCTCAGGTCCAAAGGCATTGCATTCCTTAGCCACTGCCTTTCTCAGGAATCAGTAATTGCATTCCTCTTGACCTCAGAGAGAATAGGACTGAATAACTTTGGAATAACCAGCAGAGGCAGATTCACAGAATCACAGAATCATAGAATCAGTCAGGGTTGGGAGGGACCACAAGGATCATCTAATTCCAAGCCCCCTGCTGTGCCCAGGGACACCCTACCCTAGATCAGGCTGCACAGAGCCTCATCCAGCCTGGGCTTAAACACCTCCAGGGATGTGGCCCCAATCATCTCCCTTGGCAACTTGTTTCAGGCTCTCACCACTCTCATGCTGAACAACTTTCTCCTCACATCCAATCTGAATCTGCCCACCTCCAGCTTTGCTCCATTCCCCCTAGTCGTATCACTACCTGACACTCTAAAAAGTCCCTCTCCAGCTTATTTGTAGGCCCCCTTCAGATACTGGAAGGCCACAATAAGGTCACCTGGGAGCCTCCTCTTCTCCAGACTGAACAGCCACAACTCTTTCAGTCTCTTCTCACAGCAGAGGTGTTGCAACCCTCTAATCATCCTTGTGGCCCTTCTCTGGACACACTCCAGCATGTCCACACCCCTCTTGTAAAAGGGGCTCCAAAACTGGATGCAGTACTCCAGGTGGGGTGTCACTAGGGTGGAGTAGAGGGGGAGAATCACCTCCCTCAACCTGCTGGCTACACTTCTGATGCAGCCCAGTCTCTGGTTGTCTTTCTGGGCCAATCCCACAGGTTAAGTTGATCTAGCAACACACGTATCCTAAAAGATGATGTTTTTTATCACTGCCATGGTGATCTCAGCTGTGCACAGTTTCTGCATATTGTGCAATGGGTCTGGGTTTTGTTGGATCCCTTTTTTTTCTTTTGAGTTGTCCGAGCTCATTAATATGGCAGAAAACATAGCCAGACCAAATAAAAGCTGGTTGTTTTCTGCCAAGAAGTTGAATTGACTCACTTACTGTAACGAGTGCCAGAGCTGGTGCAAAAGCAGAGCTTTCCACTGCTAGGAGCATGGGAAAGGTTAAGAATAAGTGGGAGATAATGTGGAGGAGACTGGGGACAGCCTGAAACCTTCAGCCACTATAACCTCTTAGATTGCCTCAGATGCTCACAAGACCTTCAGTCTCTGTATCATCAAATCTAAATTTAGCTATCTGTGGGGAAATTCTAGAGATAGGAGTGGTTATACTATTGTCATGAAGGTTGAACTGAGCTGTTTGAGGCCCCATAACTGGAGGTGTTTAAGGCCAGGCTGGATGAGGCTGTGGCCAGCCTGATCTGGGGTAGAGTGTCCGTGGGCATGGCAGTGGGGTTGGAACTAGGTGATCCTTGTGGTCCCTTCCAACCCTGACTGATTCTATAAGTCTGTGAAATAGGAATAAACACTTCTGTGGGGCTGAGTGTTAACAATAGGGATGAACAGTATCAGAAGAGCACTGAAAGGTTTGAAGTACAAATAGGCAGAGCTCCATGGATATCCAAGGAGTACAGCAACTCTTCCACTTTAGAGACTGAAGGGTTAGGGCAGCATACAATTTCAGCTCCTCTGCTGGTAAATTTGGCTACATTTTTCCACAGCAGCGTGATAGGTGTGTGAAGGGATTCCCCACCAGGAAAAGTGGCTCATTAAAAAGTTCTTCTGTAAACACCTAATGTCACCTACGTTGGAAGTGGAACTGCTGATAACTGTGATGGCTACTTCCATACCTAGGACACCAAGGACACAAGTAATGCAAATCCCAACCTCAGATTTCATAGTGTCAAGGCATTTTGTGCCAGAAGAGGAGCATGTGACGTGCCTTTCCTTCAGGTTTTTTACTTTGGCATCAATTTTTAACCACTGATGGATAGAAATTACCACTAGATTAATAGTTAAACAGGTAGTTAACCTACACAGATGACTCAAAATAAAGGAACACAGACCTAGGAGCAAAACTTGATATGGCAATTGGATAACCCAAACTTCAGAGTTGCTGCCAGGTTGAAACTTTCTCACTATTTTTGTTGCCCTAATCCTTTTATGTATTTTTTTCCAGCTTTTTGTCTGTTTCCTTAAATGAACGAAGGGGGTGGGTGTTTGAACAAAACATCTGTAGTCCCAACAAGGACTTCATAGAATCATAAAATGGTTTAGGTTGGAAGAGACCTGAAAGCTCAGCCAGTTCCAACCCCCCACCACAGGCAGGGACACCTCCCACTAGATCAGGATGCTCAAGCCCTCCTTCAGGGAGGGAGCAGCCACAACCTCCCTGGGCAACCCCTTCCAGTGTCTTGCCACCCTCACTGTGAAGAACTTCCTCCTAACAGCCTGTTTAAATCTCGCCTCTGCCAGTTTAAACTCATTACCCCTCATCCTGTCATTACAAGGCCTTGTGAATAGTCTCTCCCCAGCCCTCCTGTAGCCTCCTTCAGATGCTGGAAGGCTACTACAATGTCTCCTGGAAGCCTTCTCTTCTCCAGGCTGAAAAGCTCAAATTCTCTCATAGCAGAGGTGCTCCAGCCCTCTGATATCTTTGTGGCCCTCCTCTAGACTTTCTCCAACAGTTCCACGTCCTTCTTGTGGTTGGTCACTTCCAACCCAAACCATTCTGTGATTTTATGAACTCTGGACAGTCCCAACCTGAGTCTCAGAAGCAGCCCTGCCTCATAGTCTCCTTTTGAAGAGTGCAGTGTCAGGAGTTTCAAATGCAGTTCTGGAAGATTGCTGGAGACTGAGTCCTGCAGAAAACCCAAAAGGTGACACTATTGATTTAAGCTGATTGGCCCCAGAGTGATGCAGAACAGAGCTGTGAGAGTGGGGCTGTCTTAACAGAGGACCTTTCTCTTTCTTTCAGCAGTACTGGCTGATGTGGCAGGAGCTGTCAGTAGTTCTGGCGTCCAAATCGAGCCAAGAACTTGGACTTCTTCTTTTACATTTCATTTAAGGCCTTGTCCTTATTTGTGAAGGGTCTTGAAACCAAGCCTAGAGCCTCCTGAATTGGCTACTAGCTATTAAGTTCCTCAGCCATCTTCAGTCAACTGTCAAGATTTGGGAGAAGATCTAGATGGAGTTGTCATATAAGGAGGTCTCAGTTTGACTGATGGTGCTTGCAGGGACCAAGATGTGAAAGGAGTGATCCAGAGCAATGGATCCTTTGGCATGCCAAGATAATGCGATGCCATGCAATAGCAGGAGCTATTCCCAAATCTTATGCTCCCTAATTGGGAATATTCTGGGTTGCAAGGAATATAGAGACAGGTTTCTTCCTGAGTCAGAAACCTCATTTGCTAAGGAGGCCAGCAGATACAGTTTGCTGGGCACACCAAAATGAACACCAGTTTTTTCATACTTCATAAAAGATGCCTTGTTGTGTTTCAACTAGGAATTGAATTGCCTTTGAAATTAATTTGGAAGATATTGCAGATTTTTCTCCCTGGGATCACCAGGCAAAACCCCAAAGCTACACTTACGGAGGAAAAAAACCCACAACAACCCAGGTGTAGAAAGAGAAGAAACTCTCAGAGGGAATCGACTGAAATATTATATATAATTTAATAATACAAGCCATTAATATGATAATACAGTTTATTTGCATAATGATAGGATAGCAATATAATAACGATCTACATGAAAAACACAGGGAGGGAGCTCAGCAAGTTAATGTAGAAGCCATTAAAGAAGCTGCCCAAGAGTAAAGTGCTCGTTAGCAATGGAGAATGGAATTCTACAGTTGAAAAGTTACAGAACCTGCTGAGGAGAGAGAAAGTTGAAGCATATTTAGTAGAGCACAGTAGGGCAAAGAGCACAGTCACCCAGAGAGAAAGTGGATATAGTGACTGAATTTGACGTTTTGATAATTTATTGTGTGCTTTCTGAGCACCTTGAGTACTGTGTCCAGTTCTGGGCCCCTCAGTTTAAGATGCTGAGATGCTTGAATGTGTCCAGAGAAGGGCACCAAGGCTGGTGAGGGGGCTGGAGAACAGCCCTATGAGGAGCAGCTGAGGGAGCTGGGGTTGTTCAGCCTGGAGAAGAGGAGGCTCAGGGGAGACCTTTTTGCCCTCTTCAACTACCTGAAAGGAGGTTGCATCCAGGTGGGGGTTGGTCTCTACTCAGACAACCAGTGACAGAACAAGGGGACACAGTATCAAGCTGCACCAGGACGGGTTTAGGTTGGATGCTACAAAGGAGTTCTTTGCAAGAAGAGTGATTGGCATTGGAATGGGCTGCCCAGGGAGGTGGTGGAGTCCCCATCCCTGGAAGTGTTTAAAAAAAGACTGGAGGTGGCACTTGGTGCCATGGCTTAGTTGATTAGATAATGTTGGGCAACAGGTTGGACTGGATCTTGAAAGTCTTTTCCAACCTGGTTGATTCTGTGCTGTTCAGCATCAGAGTGGTGAGACCCTAGAACGGGTGGCCATCGGGGGTGGTTTGGGCCACTTCCCTGGAGGTGTTTAAGGCCAGGCTGGATGAGGCTGTGTGCAGCCTGATCTAGGGTAGGGTGTCCCTGGGCATGGCAGGGGGGTTGGAACTAGATGATCCTTGTTGTCCCTTCCAACCCTGACTGATTCTATGATTCTTTGTGTGTGTACGTGCCGAGACTGTAGGTCTTGAGCACTGCTACCACACCTAATATAAAGAGTGCAAAGGTGGAGGAGCACAACACATAAGAAAATCACTTACGTGAAACAGTGACCAATTCAGCTATTGTTTCTGCTCCTCTGGAAGGTGAGGATGAACTGCTGACCACACAGTCCTGACCTAGGGTAGGAACCAGGATATGCAGAGTAATGCTGGTGTTGATCCTTGCTTCTGTCAGAGCCAGCTGGATTACAGCCAGGCTTGCAGAGCAGGATGCTAGACCAGAGGCAAACATAAGGGCAGTCTTTTCCTGGACAGATTCTACTTTAACACTGTCACTGCAGGCAGTCAGAGCAGACAGATTTGCATACTGGAATCTGAAGCAGAGGCACAGGTGTTTGTTACAGGTTCATCTACTCAACATAAAGATGGCTCCACCTGTGCTGTCAGCTATGGCTATTACACAGTTCTGTACATGGTCACATTATGTGGCTCTTACACACTGACTGCTTTTCCAGCTTGTGCTGGTTTGAGGCTAATTGGAATACTTTAATGAGAAAAAGTAGATTATAGGCTGTGAAAAGAAGGCAATGGCGATGTCTACTTCGCTCATAGGTTTACTGAGGTGTATAAAAGCAAGGACACATAGATAAGGGAGTCGCTCTGTGCCTGAGCTCTGTCTGTTGGTCTCTCTGATTGGCTTCTAGCTGGACCTGTGTAATCCAACTAATCAATCCTGCTTCTAGTCCCCCCTCACTGATCCTTCTAATTCACCTTACACATAAGGAGATTCTGGGATAAGGTTAGAATATGGAGAAAAGGTGGAAGGGTGGCTGGGAACCCCTCTTGGGGGTTCTGATTTCTGGGAGTGGTATTGTGTTCCTGTATTACTTTCAACTTGTATATTTCTGTATCTGGCTGTAAATATTTGTAATATATTGTAAATATCTGCTTGTATATTTCTGTAGCTGTAAATATTTGTAATACATTGTAAATATCTGCTTGTATATTTCTGTATCTGGCTGTAAATATTTGTAATATATTGTAAATATCTGCTTGTATATTTCTGTAGCTGTAAATATTTGTAATACATTGTAAATATCTGCTTGTATATTTCTGTATCTGGCTGTAAATATTTGTAATATATTGTAAATATCTGCTTGTATATTTCTGTAGCTGTAAATATTTGTAATACATTGTAAATATCTGCTTGTATATTTAGCTCTAAATATCTGTAATATATTGCAAATATCTGCTTGTATATTGTACTAAGCCGTGAATATAAAAATTCATTCCTTAACTTCCAGCTGGCTGAGTCTAGTCTGGGCAAATTTGAAAGTGCTTGGAGGGGCAGGTAACTCCTGCAGCTGCAGGTGCCTGCTTTTCTACACTATACCTCAAAATGTATTTTCCTACTCATGTTTCCCTAGGTAGGTTCCTGACAGCTTCAGCACGCTGCAGTCATATTGCTCCCTCATAGAGTCATAGAATGCTTTGGGTTGGAAGGGATTTCTAAAGGTTGTCTATTTCAACCTACCTGCCTTAAGCGGGGACATCTTTAACTAGATGTGGTGGTTTGCTGTTACCTCCCCCTCCTCCCCTTTTGAAATAAACCCCGGCTAGGACTCAGAACACTGGAAGTTGAAAAGTGAAGCTTTATAATTACAACAGTGCACAACACACAAGCAAATATTTACAAAATATAACAGATATTTACAAATATATACAGTGAAAACGTAATACAGAAACACCACAGCCCTCCCAGAGATCAAAATCCCCAAGAGGGGTAACCAACCACCCGCTACCACCTTTCCCCCCTTCCCCAATCTTATCTCACCACCTGTTGATGCTGCAGATAAGCTTAGGTAGATCAGCCAGGGGGATTGATAGTAGGAAAGAATTTAGTAGAATTATTAAGAATCAGCTACAAAAGACAGAGACAAAGGAACCATGAAAGGAGCAGCCACAGCCCAGAGCAGCCTGAAACTGTCTGACTATCTATGTTTGGGTTTATAATTCTTAAAACAATTTTTATTTTTCTTTCTCAGTAAAAGCTCTGGGTGAAGTGACACACTGTGTTTACCTCTCTCAGCCAATAGTCTAATTTCTCACTCAAATTCTCCAATTAGTTCAAACCAGCCACACTAGATCAGATTGCTCAGAGCTCCATCCAAGCTGAGCCTGAATGTTTCTACGTATGGGGTTTACACCATCAGCTCTCTGGGCAACCTGTTCTGGTGTGTTACCCTCCTGTAAAAAATGTCATTTTTATATCTAACGTAAGTCTAATCTCTTAGTTTAAAATTAGAACCCCCTGTCCTGTCACAACAGACCCTGCTTAAAAAGATTGTCCTCCTATTTCTTATAGATGCCCTTTCAAGTACTGAAAGGCTGCAGTAATGTTTCCTCAGAGCCTTTTGACATTTCAGTGGTTCATTAACAGTAGGTATTTATACATTCGTATTGCAGCTACTCACTGCTAACTCCTATCTTAATTCCAGTAGTGGTTTTGGTCCATTATCAGAGCAGCTTGTTCACAGGCATTTAGTTTGCTCCAGGTTACAACACTCTTCCTCAGGATCAAAAGTTCCTTAGGGGCAGAGTTGAGAGCTAGGGTGGAAACTGCTCCAGCTGCCTTGCTTGTGAGTCATATGTGAGAGAACATTGCCTTCTAGATGCTGAGTTGATTCTCCTGTGCAGTTTAATAACGTTCTAATGACTACGAAAGAGCGATTTGTCTGTATACACACCTTATTGAGGCTATTAGGCCACAGGATACTAGGGGTGTAGATAAAATCATATGGTTAGACATTCAGATGGTGAACATCAGTGTAGCACTGATAAAATGAATCTCCTCATCGCAGGAGTAGAAAAAAAATAGCTTTGTGGTGACATTATAAGTTTCCTATATCCTAAGATAAATTTCAAGCTGATTGTTAATTCTGTATGAGATTAAATTTGTTTTGGGCTATGATAACAATACTTCAAAGAAATTTATTTGCTGACCTTAGCCCCATTTCTGCATTCACTTCTACCATATTATTTGAGACAGAGGAGCAGCCTGGAGCAGCACACTGCTCAATTTCCTTTCATATGCTACAGATGGAGTTGATTATTTCTGTTCTGCACAGAAATAGTTGCCTGGCTAATGACAATGAAAGAGTGATTTGTCTGTATACACACCTTATTGAGGCTATTAGGCCACAGGATACTAGGGGTGTAGATAAAATCATAAGGTTAGACATTCAGATGATGAACATCAGTGTAGCACTGATAAAATTAATCTCCTTATCACAGGAGTAGAAAAAAAATAGCTTCCTGGTGACATTATAAGGTTCCTATAGCCTAAGATAAATTTCAAGCTGATTGTTAATTCTGTGAAAACACAATGCTGGCTGATGAGGAGCAGGGATCCAAGAAAAAGAAAGAGGAAGTTCGTCCCTCCTTTATAGGGGGTCTCAGCAAGAAGTGGGAGGGGGCTAAACACCACACTTGGAGGCAGGTCAGACCACCCCTAGGGAGGAGTTGGGCTGCAGTTCCAGGTAAGCCTCCCTGGGAGGGCTTAACCCTTTACAGTTGTAAGGTTCCCATATCCTAAGATAAATTTCAAGCTGATTGTTAATTCTGTATGAGATCAAATTTGGTTTAGGGTATGATAATAATACTCCAAAGAAATTTATTTGCTGACTTTAGCCCCATTTATGTGTTGACTTCTACTATGGTATTTGAGACAAAGGAGCAGCCTGGAGCAGCACACTGCTTAATTTAATTTCATAAGCTATAGATGGAGTTCACTGAATCATAGAATCAGTCAGGGTTGGAAGGGACCACAAGGATCATCTAGTTCCAACCCCGCTGCCATGGGCAGGGACACCCTACCTTAGATCAGGCTGCCCACAGCCTCAACCAGCCTGGCCTTAAACACCTCCAGGGATGTGGCCCCAACCACACCCCTGGCCAACCCATTCCAGGCTCTCACCACGCTCATGCTGAACAACTTCCTCCTCACATCCAATCTGAACCTCCCCACTTCCAGCTTTGCTCCATTCCCCCTAGCCTAACAAGTGCCTCCCCAGATTTTTTGTAGGCCCCCTTCAGATACTGGAAGGCCACAATAAGATCACCTGGAAGCCTCCTCTTCTCCAGACTGAACAGCCACAACTCTGTCAGTCTGTCCCCATAGCAGAGGTGCTGCAGCCCTCTCAGCATCCTCATGGCCCTTCTCTGGACACGCTCCAGCATGTCCAGATCCCTCTTGTAATAGGGACTCCAGAACTGGACTCAGTACTCCAGCTGGGGTCTCACTAGGGCGGAGTAGAGGGGGAGAATCACCTCCCTCAACCTGCTGGCCACAATTCTCCTGATTCAAGCCCAGGCTTTGGTTGGCTTTCTGGGCAAATTCCACAGCCTCATCCAGTGTTCACCTCTCCCTTCCTTCAGCTCACCCTTCTAGGACATTTACAGGATTATTATCCTCTCAAAGTTATGCTGCTTGTTTCCAGCACTCCAGGAGAGTGCTCCTGCATCTCTTCAACTATTGACATGAAGAGAAGAAGATGAGCAGGCGTGATGGCTTGAGGTTTCATTGGAATATTTTAATCAGAGGAATCAGGTTATAGGCTGTGGAAAGAAAACAATGGTGATGTCTACTTCGCTCAGAATCACCTCCCTCTGCCTGCTGGCCATTGATTCATTCTGTTCTGTACAGAAATAGTTACCTGGCTGATGACCAAGACTCACTTGCACAGTGAGTGTGCTAAGGCTGAATGTTTCGAGAATACTTTAGGAAAATTCTTGCTCCCCCTGCAGTCAAAAAGCAGCTTTTGCAATGAACTTGAGTGGATTTCCCTTGGGCATGTCCTAAAGTGTGTTTGCTGTTCGTGTGTCTCTCTGTTTGCTTTGCTTTGTCACCCCTTTCTTAAGAAAGAAACTGGATCAAAACTTTGAAATCCAAATACCTCTGCTCTGTGTCTTTATCTGTTGTACTTTTGTCAGCAAGGTAAACAGAGAGTAAAGACAAAAATCTACCTCCCTGATGTGTTTTGTACAGTTCTCAGGTGATTTATGGTGTGGTGTGGCAATCTGATAAAATGAGAGAGTATTAGAAACCTTGGAGGCGTCTGAGACATAGGGAAATACAATTCTAATTAATTCACAATCAGATTTTGAAGCTTGACATGCACTTCAAAAATAAACTAACACTTTACCATGAGGGTGGTGAACGCTGGAACAGGTTGCCCAGGGAGGTGGTTGGGGCAGCATCCCTGGAGATGTTCAAGGTGAGGCTTGACAGGGCTCTGGGCAACCTGATCTAGTTGAGGATGCTCCTGCTGACTGCAGGGGGGTTGGACTGGATGACCTTTGGAGGTCCCTTCCAACCCAGCCCATTCTATGATTCTCTTGTTCTCTGATTTCTAATTACTACATGTGTATGTAACACATATAATTCAGTAAATGTCTTCTTACACACATGTAATATATGTACATAGTCTATGTATATGTACATATATGTAATATGTGTAACATACACACATGTAATATATGTAATATATGTATATAGTATATGTATATGTACGTATATGTAATATATGTAACATACACATATGTAATACATGTTATATATATAGTATATGTATATGTAATATATGTATCACACACATATGTTACATATTGTGTAATAATACAGTACTGACAAATAGTGTACTAAAATATGTAATATATGTAATATATGTGTATAGTCTATGTACATATATGTAATATGTGTAACACACATATGTAATATATGTATATAGTATATGTATATGTAATATATGTAACATACACATGTTACATATTGTGTAATAATACAGTACTGACAAATAGTGTACTAAAATATGTAATATATGTAATATATGTGTATAGTCGATGTATATGTACATATATGTAAAATGTGTAACATACACACATGTAATATATGTAATATATGTGTATAGTCTATGTACATATATGTAATATGTGTAACACACATATGTAATATATGTATATAGTATATGTATATGTAATATATGTAACATACACATATGTTACATATTGTGTAATA
>VWZI01021431.1:0-21886 GCA_013396835.1 Psilopogon haemacephalus | reverse complement strand
TTTCAAAAGGTGGGGGGGCAGGTCACTGCAAACCCACTACAGCACAGAATCACAGAAACATTCAGGCTGGCAAAGTCCTTCAGGATCACCAAGTCCAACCCATAACCATATCACCAAGCACCACGTCCAACCCACCTTTAACACAGCCAGGTCTGGGGACTCCACCACCTCCCTGGACACCACATTTCAGTGCCTGTATTTCTGTGCCTAGTGCACCACAGCCATGTTTTGAAATCAAGTCATGCTTCCAGCTTTCAAAGGACATCTTTCACAGACTCAAGGTCAGGAACTTTGCAAAGGAATTAGCAATGAACAGCTTCTTCTATGGGCCAGTAGGCAGAACACCTGGCTGTCAGTGATGGGCTGAAGGGGGTCTGCACCCTCCTACTTTGTTCTGCTTTGCCTCTTAACCTTCACTCCTTGAGGATGACAAAGAGCACTCAGGAATGCACTTACTCCTTCAAGTACGTCATGTTCCAGTTTGGGCCACTAGCATACCCAGTTCTGGAGAACAGAACCAACTCTTATCCCTTTTTGGGAGTAAGAATAAGAGTACTGTACATTGATTGGAAGTTTAGAGAGAATTTTTATTTATAAGAGCACATGCATACAAGGCAATAAGGTAGAATTATTATAAAATCCATTAGGCCCAAACTGGGCTTCTAGAATCCTCCACCCCTTCCACACCCTAGTCAGCCTGTAAGGTAGGCTGAAGCCTCCCCCTAGGTGGGCCTACAAGGCCTCAGTGTCCTGCCAACTACCCCATGAACCATGAGCTAAGAGTGCACTGCTTGGAGAAGTGAATGGGTGAGATGCAGGGATGAGAAGGGAGAGAAGTGCAGTCAAGCACTAGCTTTTAAGCTGTGATAGCAGAAAGGGAATAGAATTACAATATCACAGTATCCTGGGATGAGTAGGTCCCTCGCCCTGCAATGGGCCCCTGTCCCTATGGTTTTGTTTAACGGGGACCTAGGACCCCCTCAAACTATCACACACATCAGGAAGTGTTTTCACCCAATGTCACAGAATCACAAAATTGTCAGTGTTGGAAGGCATCTCAAGGTTCCTCCAGTTCCAACTCCCTGCCATGGGCAGGGACACCTCACACTACATCAGCTTGCCCAGAGCCACATCTAATCTGACCTTAAATAATTCCAAGGGTGGAGCTTCCACCACCTCCCTCAGCAAGCTGTTCCAGTGTCTTACCACCCTTATGGGGAAGAACTTTTCTAACATCTAATCTCAATCTCCCCTCCTCTAGCATGGATCCATTCCCCCTATACCTATCATTAACCAACACCCTCTGCCCTGTTCTTGTCATAGAAGGCTAATGGGCCTAAAACATGTCCTGGCTTGCCTCACCCTTCTGCTGATGGGGGTAGCAAGGATGGGAGGAAAACAAAGGCTTGGGCCATTATGCCCCATCCCAAAGAGATAAATAGGTACCCACAGCAACCTGTGTTTTCACCTGATATAGTCAGTTTTGCAAATGCCATTCTGATTGGTGAACCTCTGTGGCCAAAGCAGCCATTGCTCTCAGGCAATATAAATGGAGCTAAGTTGCAAGCAGTTGTGCTGTCTCTGCCTCACTCCTCTGCCTCAGTGTGTGCTGCTCTGCTCTACATCCTCCTCTGCTCAGACAACGTTCTCTGCCTTGCTGCTCTTGGCTTGGACAATGTGTTCTGCTCCACCCCATGCTTCAGACCAGCTTAGCCCTGATGTTTTGGGCTTGAACTACCTGGAAACTTAAGTGCCTGAAGTTTACCAGGAAAAGGCACAGAGCAAGGATGTATTCTCCTCCAAAACCAAAGCTTTGAAGTATAAAATCATCATTATTTCCCACTGCCACCACTTCCCACTGTTCTGGACATCCCAAGTTCCTTCCTTCTCTTCCCCCCCCACCCCCACCCCAGGTTTTGGATAGGAGGAGAAAAAGGTGCGAAACTGCTTCCCCCACACTTCCCCCACCTCTGCCCTGTGGGCTGGCAAAGCTGGGACAGCAAAGTGCCCTTTCGGCACGTTTTGAGACTCGTGCTGCCAGCCCACGCTGGGATTTGAGCTGTTATTGGCTGAGTTTTCGCAGCCACTGTGTATTGGCAAATGAACATCTTGTCTGAAAAGGCATAAATAGGCAAGGGAATAAGTGTGGGTTGTTCCTGCCTGAGAGGTTCCTGCCTGAAGGCTCCCTATTTTGGGACCATTTTGGCTCTGATGGCTCCTATCTTTTGCACAGCTCTTGGGTTTTTACTGTCCCTGCCTTTTGGACAGTCGCCACCCTGCACTACTGTGCAGCCTTTCAGGCTCAGGAAGTCCCGGGTCTCTTGAGAGAACTGCTGGTGGCACCTGCACCTGGCTCCTTAGGACCTTTCTAACAGCCAGTTCCGTGTTGCTGCATTACTGTATCCTGTTTAAGGGATTGAAGCAGCTCAGCTCTCCCTTGTCACTGCTGGAGGCAGTGATTTCTACAGAGTTCTGCCTTATGGTAAACACATATTTGAAATACCAGACTTTGCCTTTTGAATCCGATTGGATATTATTTATAGTCAGACCAATCGAGCTGCAGAAAGAATAACAGCAAGGATTCCATAATGAGCATCATTCTCCTCAACGTAGTGAGTAAGCCGTTGTTCCCTTAATTCTCTCCTTAGCAAATTGTTAGCAGGGTAAAAGCTGTTTATAGCTTAGCCTTTTCCATTTTCTGACTTCCTAAATCTCTGAATTTGTCTATAGCACCTTTTGAAGATTTTTCCCAATGGAATCGAAAGCTGTTAATAAATTTAAAAAATAATTCTGTATATAGTTGAAGGTGGGGGTTTCTGGGAATAAAATAGTTGTATTTTTATAATTCCTGACTCAGCCACATTAATTCCCCTGCACTTCACAACACCCACCAACAGGAAGATTTGGTGCTTTTATTAAGGTTAATTTGAAGAGCTGAGATTTGAGAAGGCATAGTCCAGCTCACTGCTGCCAATCTGTCTTTGAGACTTTGAGCAAGGTCACCATCTTTGCTCCTCATCTGCAACATGGAGTTTTATCAGGCTCTTTTTCATCATGATCCTGGGGATGATGCTTTTACTGTACCCTCCTGAGCATCTGACTTGTTCTGGACTGGCTCTATGACCTTGGCCTTAAAGTCACATCTCACTCCTCACTGTCTCAGACAGCTAGACATGATCTCTTCAAATTCCCATCTCCTTCACAAGCTGTCAGTGTGATGAACACACAGGGCAATCCCACAGGGCCCTTCTCCACTTTCTCTCACAGGCCAGGCGAGGTCAAGTCTGGGGCAAGAGTTCCCTGAAAACAGCACAGCTATGGCACTGCCAGTGCTCCACACACCATCGCCCAGGCATGGCTTGACAGTACAGGCCAGTGGCTGCTCTTCATGTGTGTGCAAGGAGAGGAGCTTTGGTTGTGTGTGTTGTGGGGAGGGTTATAGTTAAGATTACAAGGTATGAAGGTAGCCACTCATAAAACAAGAACCCAACAATATAAGCTTCCACTTAAAATAGGCCACAGGAGAAGAAGCAGAGGCCCATGTCAGACATGTGTGATGTGACTGGGTACCCTTGCAGGTACCATAACATGGTTTGCTTTTCCCAGTCAGCTCAGGCCATTTGCTGTCCTGCAGCCAAATCAAATAACCTGAAATAGCTCTCACTACCAATACAGACTGGTGGAGGAGGTGACAGAAAGAAGCCCTGCAGAGAGGGACTTTGGAGTGCTGATGGACAAAGAAGCTGGACATGAGCAGACAGTGTGAGCTTGCAGAACAGAAGGTGAAGAGAAGAGATTCTGCCACTTCACTCTGCTCTGCTGAGACCCCACCTGTAGTGCTGTGTCCAGCTCTGGAGCCCACAACACAGAAAGGACATGGACCTGATGGAGCAGGGCCAGAGGAGGCCACAAAAATGTGGGGGTAGGAGCAGCTCTGCTATGAGAACAGACTGAGGGAGCTGGCAGTGTTCAGCCTGGAGAAGAGAAAGCTCTGGGGAGACCTAACAGCAGCCTTCCAGTACCTGAAGGGGGCCACAGGAAAGCTGCAGAGAGACTGTTTGCAAACACCTGCAGGGAAAGGATGAGGGCAATAGCTTCAAACTAGAGCAGAGCAGATTAAGATTGGATGTGAGGAACAAGTTCTGCACCATCAGGGTAGTGGAATACTGGTACAGGTTGCTCAGGGAGGTGGTTGAGGCCACATCCCTGGTGAGGCTGGACATGGCTCTGAGCAACTTGATCTAGTTGAGAATGTACCTGCTGAGTGCAGAGAGGATTGGACTAGATGAGCTTTGGCAGTCCCTTCCTAGCTAGATCATTCTGTGATTCTTTCTCTACCTTAGAAGGCCCAGAAGGTCCAGTCAAATGGAAAAATTGCTGCAGCATGACACAAGCTATCCAATCTCAGCAGCACCAGATCCAGTTGTCTTTGGGAAGAATTTCACTAGGACAAGCATAAATGGGTAGAGGGTGCCCTTGCTTCTTCTGTCTCTGCCTGTACACCACTGAGAATGGACAAACATTTATAGATCAGTCAGGTTTTTCCCACATAATATTATTCCTGTTTGGAAGCAGATGCCCTGCACAAAACAGTGAGGCTTTCTGCTGCACACTGAGGGTGCGTGGCAGCATGTAATGTGTGAATGTTGTTGAACTGCTCACAAAGCTCTCCACCTGCCTCTGATCCCCCTTGCCCATCTCTGTGATATCCACTTGTTCTAGGTCTAAATTTCCTCTTTGCAGATACTGCCTCCTTGATACCAGTCTCTACAACAGCTCTACAGGACCCAAATCGAGACTCTTGCCAGAGATGCTTTTCCAGAACCTCACTGCAAAGAACCTGAAAACAATCCAGTGACAAAAAATGGGATGGATTTGACCAACAAAGAGCAAGATCAGAACCAGCAACAGTGCCTGGGAACAGGGCAACTGCTTCTGGTTCTGGTGACTTTTCTGCTAACAACAGAAAGTTTTTATGTAGTGATGGCACCCCAACTCCTTCTTTTCAACTGGGAATAACCCTGTAGCTCAGGTAAGACTCATGCCAGGCATGCTGGGGACTGGAAACAGATGACTGCAGGAAGAGCACATGTATGCCAAGTCTCATTTTCATCACTCAATTAGCTTTTCCTCAGCTGCTGCAGAGAGTTTTCCTGATGTGGTTCACTGGACTAGTCTCAGCTGAGGTCAGGAGTGCATTTCCCTGTCACTTTGCCTTTGTGCCAATGTGCCTTCAACACAGCACAGATGGGCAGCCCATTCCCTCCCTCCAGTTGTGCAGATTGTGAGGTAAGGCAGCTTTCTAGGGAAAGCCTGAGTAAGGCTACACTGGTGTGCTGGTTTGAACTAATTGGAGAATTTGAGTGAGAAAAATAGACTATAGGCTGAGCAATGAAAATACATTATGTCACTTCACTCACAGCTTTACTGAGAAAAAAAAAAAAAGTGTTTTAAGAGTTGTAACCCAAATATAGATAAGTCAGACGGTTTCAGACCACTCTGGGGCTGCAGCTGCTCCTCTTGCATGGTTCCTTTGTCTCTGCCTTTGTAGCCAATTCTCAATAATTCTAACTTCTTTCTACTGCTAATCTCCCTGGCCGATCTACCTCCACCTATCTGCTGCATCAACAGATGGTGAGATAAGACTGGGGAAGGGGGAAAGGTGGTAGGGGTGGTTGGAAAACCCCTCTTAGTGATTTTGATCTCTGGAAGGGGTGCGGTGTTTCTGTATTACTTTTTCACTGTATATATATCTGTAAATATCTGTTTAACATTGTAAATATCTGCTTGTATACTGTGCATTGCTGTAAATATAAAGCTTCATTTATCAACTTCCAGTGTTCTGAGTCCTAGCCGGGGTTATATCAAAGATAGGGAGACAGGTAACTGCTTAAACACAACTGGCAAGTGAATGAGACTAAATTTAAAGCACCCGAGTTGAATTGCAGTAAGCCACTTACAAGGGACACAGCACTAGCTGTGTATGATACAAACACAGGGCCAGATGCTGCAGAAGGGCTTGCTGCAGCAGGCACCTGCCCAGTCACCAGAAGGGTAAAAACTACATGGGCTGATGCCCAGCTCCTGATGACAATATTAGTGATATTCTCACCTGCCTCCCACTGCAGGCAGCTCCATGATAAAGCAGCCCCGGTGCTAAAGGACAGCTTGGCACAATTTGCCTCTGTGGAGCAATGCTGAATTTACAGCAGCTAAGGCTGTGGTCAGCCTGTGGGGTCCCAAGTGCCTCATTCCACAGCACACCACTGCAAGAGCAAGTAAATACATTGCTTCTGCCTTATATTGCCTTGCTTCCTTAGGAGCTGCACATAGGTATTTAAGGCATTTGGGACAAATGCAACACTACATGGATGTGAAGAGGGCAAAAACTTGTGCAGCCAAAATATAGATCTCTGTAACTAAGGCAAGCTACTCCTTCTCTTCCACATCCTCTTCCACGTCTCTATTTGTGCAGCTCCATCTTCACTGTGTTCTGGGGGACAATGGAGAGTAAAAGCTGCTCAGTTAAAAGCGTGCAGCTGGTCAAAGAAACAAACCACAGCAAATGAAGCAGCCGGTGCTGTGCTGGCTACAGTGCGACCCCAGTGCCATCCTGTGGTGGAACTGGTGAGCACAGTGGGTACCTTGCTAACACACAGCCAGCAGCTCCGGAAGGAACTTCTCCCAGCCTCGTCAAAAACGAAGGGAAAGCTCAAATCAGCAAGAACCCAGCACTGAAATACAGCCCAGAGCCTTAATTTACTGCTATCCTTCCTACTTAGTTTTTACATGGTCCAAGGAAAGATTTCTATTTGAATATATCTGGAATTATAGATGTGAAAGTGAAGTACAAAAGCAATTCACTACATGATCATAGCAAGGCACAAAAGCTTAGAAGTCAGTTGGCAAGAGCAGAAAAAATGTAGGGCCTTTGACCCCAGCTTCAGTAGGCCAAGACAAGTCCTGTGTTTGAAGGCAAACTCTGTCCTGGGTGCAGCTTGCAGATCGTCCACGTTCCCAGGCTCAGCATCAAATACACAGTGAGGATTTTCCAAAATGAAGAATTGGAAATTCCATTCCCTGAGAACAGCCAAGGTGCCTAAGCACTCAAAAAAAGTTCTTCTACCAAAAAGAGTGTTCTCAGGAACTTCCTGTTTAGGTGGAGCAGTGAACTAGCTTTCCTAACAGCAGCACTGACACAACCTTCTCAGCAGTGCCTGCACCAGTGCTCAGGGCTAACTAACCACAGCTTTTCCAGCAGAAGCATCCTCAGAAGGACTGTAGTTTCCAAGCACAAGGCTGTTGGCCTTTCTTACCTGTTCACTTCCTTCAGGATCTTCTCCATGTTGACAATGTTGCGCATCTTACACAGGAACCATTTGTCAATAGCTGTGAGCTTGTGAATGACATCCACTGGGACTTTGTCATCCAAGGCCTGAAAAAAGAGGACAGCATCAAGAAGCCTCTTTAATGCACGCTTCACAAACAGATTCAGTCTGCAAACAGATAGTGGCAACTCTATAGCATAAAGACAGCAAGGGCACTACAGACTGAGATGGACAAATTGAAGGTTCATTTACCCTAGATCATGTCTGCCACAGCAACAGAAAACATGTCCCTCAAGCAGCGCAGGGAGGCACCAGCCACTTCTGCACATGCTTCGGTACCAAAAGCTGTCTTCTGTTTGAGTGAGGGAGAGATAATTTGCTTTTCACCAAGTCTACAGATAAGCTGATGGCAACAAGGTTTCCAGCCACTGAGCATGTGCATTAACTATCCACAGCAAGCCATACTGAGCCTGCACCCGTGACTGCTCACACCACTTAGATCTGGTTGATAAGAAACTCAATACAAGACACCAGTGCACACTTGCAGCCGAGGAAGCCCACCAGGTCCTGGGCTGTATCAAGAGAAGTGTGGCTAGCAGGGCAAGGGAGGGGATTCTGCCCCTCTACACCATTCTGCTGAGAGCCCACCTGCAGCACTGTGTCCATATCTGGAGCCTGTGGTACAGGAAAGGTCTGGAGGTGCTGGAAGGTGTCCAGAAGAAGGGCCACAAGGATGATCAGAGGGTTGAAAGTGCTCTACTATAGGGACAGGCTGAGAGAGTTGGGGGTTGTTTAGTTTGGAGAAGGCTCTGAGGAGACTTTATTGTGGTCTTCCAGTATCTGAAGAAGCCTACAAGAAAACTGGGGAGTGGCTTTTTAGGGTGTTAAGTAGTGATAGGACATGGATCCAATCTAGAGGAGGGCAGATTGGGATTAGATGTTAGGAAGAAGTTCTTCTCCATGACGGTGGTGAGACAGTGGCACAGGTTGCTGAGGGAAGTGGTAGAAGGCTCATCCTTGGAAGTTTTTAAGTTCAGACTGGATGTGGCTCTGGGTAAGCTGATCTAGTGTGACATGTCCCTGCCCATGGCAGGGGCTTTGGAACTAGATGATGCTTGAGGTCCCTTCCAACCCTGACAATTCCATGATTCTGTGATCTCAGACCTACTGCCAACTTTCTATCCACACAGGGCAAAGAGCAAGGCTCAGATTCTCAGTGGTGGAGGAATGTTTCTGCTTTGGAACATAAATCTTAATTTACTCTTGAAATACAAGGCTGATTCAATACCCATGGCCTTGAAAAAACCCTGGAGCAAGGAAAAGCCCAGGCCTGGGTAACACACTGCGTCTACAGCATAACTCAGATTTCTCTCTCTGTATCTCAAGTTAACATCAAGACCATTTAAATTTCCCTGCTTTGTCCTGATGGAGCTATTTTTTTTTCATTATTATTTTTATAAAAACTGTTTGTAATCATGGGGCAAAAAGGACCCTCTCCAGTTGATAACAGAACAATGCTTTATAGGGCATTGCAATATTAAAAATATATCTCAGTGGAATATAATAGAGAATCCCTCCAAAGACTTGCATTAGGGAGCAGCTGTACCTTGAAGTACCACAGTTGGTTCTTCTCTCACTAGCATATTTTGAGTGTCACCAGTGGTGCGCAGTTACAACTCTCCTGTAAAACCAGCTGTAATCAACCATAACGATAACACCAGCAAGGTGTCTTTGCTGAACTGAAGTAATCAGCCTCATTACTTTGCTACTATACTTGTTTTCTTGCATGGCAGCATGCCTGGTACAAAGCCAGGGCAGTGTCACTGAAGATAGCTCCAGCGTTTGTCCATGAACACATCTGACACACTGTACTAACCCCCCTTTGATAGCTCTTCAGACTGAGGGCCCAGTGCTGTACCATCACCTCAGGCTCTAGCACTGCTCAGCTTTATGCCAGCTGACAGAAATGCACAGGACACCTCATTGTGTTCTCCAAGAAGACACCTCCCAGATGGGCAGGGGATGTGGAACAGTCCTCACTGGGCACTGCAAAACACCTTCTCTAAAGGATTTCCAGGCTGCTTGCCCAGCTCTTCTCACAATTAGTTCTCTTGTTTTAAGAGGTAATAAGCTGTTGACTTGAATAGTAGCAGAGAAAATCACTAATGCACATTTTGCTTGGACTTCTCACACATTTCTGGCTCTAATAGTGCTATGAGGCAACCGGTAAGCAGTCCCTACCATCCCATTTCCTTAGTGCTTGGAGGATAAGGTTGTGCTGCCCCATTGGTGGAACATGAGCAAGTCTTTCTTCTGCCCATATGTTTTAACAAATTCTTGCACCTCTTGAGAATTTCACACCTTTACTCAATAGTCCCTGAGTCACACATGCACACGCAGCTCTCATGACCACATATACTCAGCCTGCTCAGGACACTTGATTTAAAAGTCCTTCCCTTCAAAGAAAGCCAAAAAAACCCCAAACAAATGAAAAACCCCACCCCCAACAAAAAAAACAACCCCTCTCCCCCCCAAACAAAAAGTCCTCCTCCTTAATCAGAGAACGGGTGGAGAAAATGAGCTGGCATAGATCTGGAGATTGGAAGTGAAGAATGAGTTTGCAGTTTGTTCCTGCTCCCAGAACACCACACTACAGAGGTAAGTCAAGTTATCAGGGATAAGATCCCTGTAGAATCTGATCAGGGTCCTAAGCAACACTGCAATGGCTCTACTCTGTTTAAACCTCAAACACACAGTGGAGAAAGGGGAAAGGAGCCACAGCAGGACAGCATCACTTTGGGGCCCTGCTCATCACCAAGAGTGTCCAATCCAGTAGACACTGGCCCCATGCTGAAAAGCCAAGGGACTGTGTCCACACCACAAGTCAGGGATCAAGCCTGGTCCAGAGGCCAAGAAACAGAGGGCATCTCAACTGCCTGTGCTGTTTCTAGAGCTTGGATCCTTGTTCCTTCTGTCCCATCCCTGCTGCTCACCAAGGGAAGTAGTAAAACTGCCTGGACAGGAGCACAGTTAGAAACTAACTTGTCTATAGTGTGGACAACTCACAGACCAGGCCTCTTCTGTGAAACAAAGTAAAATCCACAGCATAGGTCTTCTGAGGTCACTTGTGTACAGTCTGTAGGCAGGTCCAGAAAAGATCTGATACAACCTGTGAAGCCATTAGACTGTTGCAGCCTGGCAGTGCTCAGTCACTGTTCTTGAGGAACAAGAGTCTTCCATTTTGATCCTTCTCCTAGTGCCTTCTTTTACATTACAAGTGGGAATTCTGTTCCAGCAGCAACACCACTGAATGGCAGCTGAACTGCCTTTCCCTTCACCTGAGTAGTTACTGTTTGCATCATGCAACAGGCAAAGTTAAAAGCCTCTGAGATTTGATTAGCAGGGCTTTTGGCAGGGCAGGAGACACGCAACAAAGCTCCATCCTGTTTGAAACAAAGCTGACTGCTCATGGGGACTAACTTTTAAATGTCAGCGAGCTGGAAAGGGATTTCCAGGCAAGAGGCCGCAGCTGCCAGAAGTACCTCTTGCTGATATCGCTTGCCTCGGTTCTTAACCAGGACAAACTAGGGCACTGTGTTAGACAGTCAGCTCTTTACAGAGAGGGACTAAGACTTTGATCTTGGCTTTACCAACAGCCCCCAGTGAAAATGCCCAGAGTGCTCAGTGGTGCCCAAACTCACCTTCACCTCCCCAAATCCCCTGTGTTAAAACATGCGGCTAAGATTAACCTTTCATAAAAGCTCTCTGAGCCACTCAGAAAGACAAGAAGCAACATTTTTCTTTCAGCCACCAGAGAAGGCTGCTGAAGGATGTGACACACTTATGAAGACATGCATTTCCCTAGCCTGAAAAGCAAGAGTAACCAGCTGGCCAAGCCTCCTCTTTGTAGAACAGCTTGTGCTTTTTCCTCATTTATAAAATGAGCAGCTCTGTGAAAATCTTGTCACAAATACAGCACAGCCTCAGCTTCCCACACTTCTGTGAAGGATGTAACGAGATGCACCCAGACATGAACAGAAAGGGCCTCAAGACTCCATCATGCAAAGTCAGAGGCACAAAAAACAGGAGCTGGGTATTCCCTGTCAGGAAGGTTTGGAACCTGGAAAAAAAATAATGATGAATCAAGTATGAACTATATAAGGCAGCTGTCTCCAACTCTTCATAGAGACGATGGACAAATGGACAAGTTAGCTGCAGCAAAACCAAAGGGTGAAATTGCACCTACCTCGTAAAGTAACTAACCCCACCCTCACTATGTGATATACACAGGCAGACAACATCATGGAGCTGAAGGAAGGAATAATTTCACACACTATGCCCCCTTACAACACCACCTCACATCACCCAGATACCTTGAAAGACGAAGTGATTTGCACAGTGTGACAGGACTGTTCAAAGAATGCTAGGAGAGGTTAAGCCTATTTCAAAGAACAAGGCATTTTCTGTATGCTAAATATAACAGATTTTTTTTTTTTGTAGTTTCAAGCCCATACCAATGCAACAATTTAAAAAACACTGCTCTTACAGACTGCAGCATGCCATTCTTCACCAGCCTTTTTTCCAGTTCTCAATAGGGTCTTCATTTTTGCCTTCCTCCCTTCTTATGATCTATAACTGGTAATCTGCAAAACTGCCCAGTTTTGGCTGATATGCCACTATAAGTCAGGGCTGAACATCAGCCAATATCTGGCCAACAATTGTTTTATAGGCTCAAGCAAAGGAAAGTGATCCACATCTCCACCAACACCCAGCTACAAACTGAAGTGCCCCAGGAGTGCATATGCTGCTGAATGCAGTGAGCATTGGCTAAGATTGTACCAAAAGGCAAACACACACCTGGACACAGCAGGAAAAATTAAAGTCATTATATCCACTCAGCAGATACCTGATACAGAGGAATGTGACAGAGAATATCTGTAATTCAAGAGCAAGAATCCTGCACAAGGTGCTCCAAATATGTATGACTCAAGAAAGCAAGGGGGTAAAGAATCTGAAGTTGACTCAAACTGGTAGATATGACCCAAGGGATACAGATTACAGGCCTGCAGTTGACCCAAGTTGGTAGCTGTGGCACATGGAATACAGGCCACAGAGTTTCTATCTTTAATTACCTTGGCTGTGGCATATATTCTAGTGCTAGATGGCTCAGAAAGTTCCTTCTGGAGATCTACAAGGGCTGGCCAGGCTTTATTCAAGGGCAAATGTGAAGTGAAGCCATCTACAGAAGAGTGGACCATCCTCAGGGCCTTTTGGAAGCTCTCTTCAAAAGTGCGCCCAATGGCCATGACCTGCAACAGAGAGCACAGAATCAAAGAACAGTCTGAGTTGGAAGGGACCTTCAAAGGTCTTCCAAGTCCAACCCCTCTGAGATCAGCAGGGACACTTGCAACTAGACAGGTTGCTCAGAGCCTGTCCCAACTTGACCTGGAATGGTTCCAGGGATGGGGCATCCAGTACCTCTCTGGATCAGTAGTTCACCACTCTCAGTGTTAAAAATGTCTTGCTAATTTCTAGCCTCTATCTCCCACTTTCAGTTTAAATCCAGTGGCTTTCCTGGCCACCTGGGCACACTGCTGGCTCACATTCAGCTGCTTGCCCATTACAAGCCCCAGGTCCCTTTCTGCAGGCAGCTTTTCAGCCACACTGCCCCAGGTGTATGGACACGGAGTTTCAGACAAGGGACTGCTTTGGTCTCCCTAGCTGTAAAGTACAAGAAGATACTACTCTCCTCTTTTACTGCTTTGAAGCCCTTTCGGAGGAGGAAACATTATGCAGAAGCATGGGTGTAGCAATATAGAATGATATTTCTGTTTAACAACCTGTTCAAGATAGAAAGTCATTGTGGGAATTCTACGGTTCAGAAGAAATCTGCTGTCTTCCTTTAAATTACCTTTAACCATGACTCTCCCCTGTGAGACCTCACTCACGGCATTGCTCCTCCTAGCAGCACTACGGTTTCCCTCCTTCATTCTTGACATCACGTCTAATAAGAAACCTAAGTCTTTCTCTGTGGCAAACTGTGAGGCAGCTGAATCCTTTCTCTAATTTCTACGTTTTTATTTCCCAGTGAATTGAAACCCTAACAGCAAAACCCACTTCTCCAACAAGGTGCTAAAAAACATCAAAGCCAAATAATGTTTTCCTCTTTCTCCACAGCTCCACACCCACTGGCCAGCACAACAAAGCTCAGAAGGAAAACAAGCTAGGCCAGTCTGCTCAGGAAATAAAAATGCAGTGGATGCTGCTGTTTTCCTTCAACTTCAGGCCTAGGTGGATGACTGGAGTGGACACTTAGTTGGCTTAGCTTAGTGCCCTCTGCACTGGATAACAAACTCGCTGATGGCTGAGTCCAAAGAGTTTTGGGAATGGAGCTAAACCGGGCTGGTACCCAGTCACCAGTGGTGTCCCGCAGGGTTCAGTCCTGGGGTCTGTCCTCTTCAATGTCTTTATCAATGACATAGCTGAAGGCATTGAGGCATCCTCAGTAAGTCTGCAGATGGCACCAAGCTGGGTGGCTGTGTCTATCTGCTAGAGGGCAGAGAGGTTTTGCAGCAGAACCTGGACAGGTCAGACCCATGAGACAAGGATCACTGTGTGAAATTTAACAAGGCCAAGTGCCAGATCCTGCACCTGGGTCACAACAACCCCATAGTGAGCTACAGACATAGAGACGTGTGGTTGGAAAGCTGCAACTCAGAGAGGGACCTGAGTGTTCTGGTTGGCAGTTGACTGAACATGAGCCAGCAGTGCCCAGGTGGACAAGAAAGCCAATGGCATCCTGGCTTGGATCAGAAACAGGGTGGGCAGCAGGGACAGGAGGGGATCATCCCCCTGTGCTCAGCACTGCGGAGGCCACACCTCAAGTGCTGCATTCAGCTCTGGGCCCCCCACTCCTGGAAGGACATTGAGGGGCTGCAGGAGAAGGGCCTGGAGCACCTGGGTTATGAGGCGGGGCTGAGAGAGCTGGGGGTGTTGAGGCTGAAAAGGAGGCTTAGGGCAGACCTCATTGCTCTCTACAGCTCCCTGCAGGGAGGTTGGAGTGAGGAGGGGGCAGTCTCTGCTTCTTGGTGGCAAGGGAGAGGAGCAGAGGAAATGGTTCCAAACTGCAGCAGGGGATGTTCAGGCTGGATGCTAGGAAGTATTTCTTCCCAGAGAGGGTTCTCAGCCATTGGAATGATCTGCCCAGGGCAGAGCTGCAGCCACCATCCCTGAGGTGTTTTGGCAGCCTGTGGAGCTGGTGCTTAGGGACATGGTTCAATGTTGAGCCTGCAGTGCTGGGTGGGTGTTGGACTGGATGAGCTTGGAGGTCTCTTCGAAATGGATGTTTTCTGTGATTCTGCAACTGTGCCATACCAATAGGGACACAGTGGCAAGAAGCTCTTTGCTTCAAAGGTACATTCTCTTACTCACAGGTCCTGGTGACGTTTTGCTGACTACTTCCACCAGTTGCAAACTGTTCCATCTGTTAAGCTTCTCCTTCCCATTTCAGTAAACCTGCCCTCAGTCACAGAGCTGCACAGCTGGAGCACTGACTCTCCCTCTGTCAACCCTCTCCTTTTACCAGCATCCTGCAGTTCTGCTTTTGTGATGTATGATCACTGGCAGGACTTGACGCCTCCTCCTGTGCGAGGCCAGGACATATTTACAGCTGATGGAGCAAAAAGCAACAGTGCAGAGGAACCCCAGCTCTACAAAACTCCCTAAGCAGAGAGAGTTAATATCAGTAAGCATCAACTCACTGAGAAAAAAACAAAACTCATTGCCAATATAAAGCACAACCTGCCACTAGAAAATTGAGATCCAAGTAATCCTTACAGTTGTCTTGTCTGAGCAAGGTAGAATTGATGTTAGGAAGGTCTCACATGTCAAAATAATTTAATAAAATAGCTACTTGAAAAGCATTATGAAAGAAAGCCAACTGTAAAAAACACACAATTAATTATTTTGCTTTGGTGGTTGATCTGTAATTAACTAATTAAGTGGGTAATTTATCCATTTTGCTTAATTTCTCTCCTCTTAAAATACAGTCTGAAAATGCCATTATTGTCCCCGACACCTTAAGACAGCATTTAAAAGTCACACTGTCACATCCCAGATATAAGAAACCTAATCACTGAGAGAAGTCAAAGCTGCAGAGCAAGATTCTAGGTTCTGTTTGGATTTCCAGAGCAGAAGCAGACTGACACTTGGCAAGTGGTTTTAACAGAGAAGACAAATAACTGTGGGACCAGTGTGAGCTGTGGCATGACTGAAACCTTAACAGAATACAATTCAAAGCTATGCTTTAATTACCACCACTACAGAACTCCAAACAAAAAATTACTTCAGGAGTTGACTTCTGTGGATTTTTTTTTTCGGAGTTCTCTAGTGAGTGGTAAGAATGAAGTCAAGCTCAGGTGATCCAAAATAGTGTCCTCCTTTAGGAGACAAATTATTCACAAATCACACTGTGATACCCAGGATTATCATCATGACTTATTTCAATTAATTCTAGTGCTGGATAAAGGCCATTTGATCTGAATAAACATAAAAAGTCTTTAGGTTCTTTGAAGACGAATATTGTGAGGGTTTCCAAGAAGAGAAATTACTTTCCATGTGGTGGAATGGAAAAGAGGAGGAGAGAGTCTTGCACACCCACCTCTCCCACACTCTTCATGGAGCTTCCAATGTGGTTGGACACACGATGGAAACGGTCCAGATCCCAGCGGGGTATCTTGGTAACAACATAATCCAGGCTGGGCTCAAAGCAGGCAGAGGTTCTTCCTGTCATCACATTCTTGATTTCTGGCAAGGGGATCCCCAAAGCAATTTTGGCAGCAATGAATGCTAGTGGATACCTGCCACAGCACAGAAACAGAGAATAGTGGAATGGGAAGTGCTTTTACAGAATTGCAGAATTACTAAGACCTCTGAAATCACCAAGTCTAGCCTATGACCTAACATCACCACATCCACCAGACCACAGCCAAGCTTGTCTTAAACATCTCCAGGGATGGTGACTCCACCACTTCCCTGGGCAGTCCATTCCAGTCTCTAGTTCCCCTTTCCAGCAAGAAGTGCTTCCTAACATCCTACCTAACCCTCTCCTAGCACAGCTTCAGGCACATCATCTCATCTTGGCACAAGTTGCCTGAGAGCAGAGCCTGATCCCCATCTTACTATGACTTCCCTTCAGGTAGCTGTAGAGTGTGCAAGGTCCTCTCTGAGTCTCCTCTTTTCCAGGCTAACCACCCCCAGCTCCCTCAGCCTCTTTTCATCAGACTCATAGTTTGACTCTTAAGAGAGGAGACCACTTTGGATCACCTGAGGATCACTTAATTTTTAGGACTCTCTAGAGGCACTCCCAGAAAACAATCAAATTAAACAGCTGTGAGGGGATTTTCCCTTCTCAACACAACAGAAGGTTACTGTGATCAAGGACACCAGGGCCTGTCTAGCTTCCTACCTTAAGATAACATAACCTACCTAGATCTGAGACTTGCTTTGTTATCTGCAAAGCCATCACCATATCTGTCAGCCCTAGAGTGAGGAGATCACATGAACAGATAGGTCTCAGTGTGAGTTTGTCCTTTAAGAGAAAGCAATCAAACACCCACTCTTAAATATCTTGGTTTATCTCCAGTCTGCCATGGTGCTTCAACAACCATCAGAGTGGTTGAGGATGGCAAATTAGAGGTCAGTTTGTGCCTCTCAACAAACAATATCTGCGAAGTGTAATTATGAAGCCAGTTTCTAAGCAGCCTGCTCTGACCAGCCTCACTTTGATTAGTTTATGATTAGCCACCAAAACAACAGCAGCTCATTTGCATCAGTCTGGCAGGCAGCTCACTAATAACTGTATCCTTCAGGTCACAGAGATGATTTGTGGCCAGCATATGGATACAGTGGATACACTCTGCAAGGACAGCTATTAGCCTCCTCCACACACTCCTACTGGGAGCTTCCCCATTTGTATTAACAGCATCAGCAGGCTGGGATGGACCTGGACGGCTCACTAATCCCTTCTTCCATCTCCCAGCAGAACCAGCTCTCCAAAGGTCAATCCTAGCAGATGCTGACAATAAATGTTCATTGAAGCTTCCCAGGCAGAAATCTACACCTTACTAACCATTCCCAAGTTCTCCCTACCAGCCAACTTCAGTCTCCTTTGCTGCAAATTAAGCCTGTGCCTCCTTGTCTTAACTGCATGGAGAGTAGCTGCAGCAGCTCTTCCTTGTAGCTATCAGGTGTTTACATACCACACAGATTCAAGGCCCTTATTGCAATTCTGTCTTTTTGCTATTCTGCCCTCATTTTTTGTTTATTAATTTGGTTGTTCTGCAGTATTTTAATTTTTAAAAATAATCTTACCCTGTAGCCTTGGAGGCCAACGCTGAACTTCTTGAGAGCCTGGCATTAACTTCAATGACGTAGTACTCCAGGGAAGTTGGATGCAGAGCAAACTGGATGTTACACTCTCCCACAATGTCCAAATGTCGGACAACTTTGATGGCACGATCCCTCAGCATCTGAAATTCCTCATTAGTGAGCGTCTGGCTTGGAGCCACTACAATAGAGTCTCCTGTTTGTCACAAGGTAGCACAGAAGGAAAATGAGAAGCAGCTGAGCTGCAGTAAATTCTAGCCACACAGGTCACTTTCTCTCCTATTTCACTGCCAGTAGTGAAATGAGCACAGACATTCAAAACAGTGGAGGCATAGCTGATGAAAAGCATAGCTAGTTACAAGCTCAGAGCTGAAGAGGCCAGGCAATCTTAAGGAAAATGAGACCATTTCATACCCTAGCTGGCTGTATCCAAGAGCTAAATAGTAGTTCTAGAGCCCACTTCACCAATTACAAAACTGTATCAATAATACAAAACTATGTCAACAACAGCAGGCAGAAGGGCACTGCACAAAAAAGTTAATGAACTGTTCCCAGTGAGCCACTCTGTGCCCAGGCCTACCTGTGTGGACTCCCATAGCATCAATGTTTTCCATGTTGCAGACAGCAATACAGTTATCATCAGCATCTCTCACCACCTCATATTCTATCTCCTTCCAGCCAACAACTGACTTTTCCACCAGAACTTGGCTAGTCATTGCAAATGCCTGGGAATGTTGGGGGGAATTAAGAGTAAAAAAGAAAGCCTTATTAGAACATATCCCATATTTATGACTTATGTGACTTGTCAGAGAATCACTGAGGTTGGAAAAGACCTTTAAGATCATTGCATGCAACCATAAATTATCTCTGGTCATCTCAGATCAACATGAAAATTGAAAGGTGATGACAACTGAGGGTGCTTAGTCTGGAAAGGAGAAGGCTGAGAGGGGATCTGAGCAATGTCTATCACCAGCTGAAGGTCGAGGGTCTGGAAGGAAGGGACAGGGACAGCCTCTCCTCACTTGTGCCCTGGCACAGGACAAGGGGCAAGGGATGGAAATTGCAGCACAGCTAGTTCCACCTCAACATGAGCAACAACTTCTTTGCTAAAAGGCTCCCAGAGCAGTGGCACAGGCTGCCCAGAGAGGTTGTGGAGTCTCCTTCTCTGGAGCCTTTGCAGCCCTGTCTGGATGTGTTCCTGTGCGACCTATGCTAGATTCTCTGGTCCTGCTCTGGCAGGGTAGTTGGGCTGGAAGATCTCCAGAGGTCCCTTCCAATCCGTAACATCCTGTGGTAAGTGAAGTTCATAGAACCAATGAGAAGCACTTTCTCTTTAAAAAAAAAAGCAAACAACAAAACAAAAAAAACCCCAACAACAACCAGCCAGAAACTTGCATTGGCTTCTTTTCTATGTGGTCTGATGAGAAAAACAAGGAAAAGGCAGGACATAGGGCATGTGAGCTTGCAGTGGAATATAAATAACAACCAGGAACATAAAAGCATCTAAGGTTTCAATCATGCAACAGACACATGCTTATGTTTCTGTATGTGGGCAGCCCCATGGACTTCAACAGCAGAACTCTGCAGGAAGTGAAGTGACAAAGCAATAGGGAGTGTGGGTGCCAGCAAGAGTTCTGTCATTAACAGCACTAATAATGCTGCTTATCACTGGTAGGGTAACCAGAAGCTAGAGTCATGATTTATTCTTAAACTAATCTTGAAAGTACTCCTTAGTGCAAGAGACAAAAATAAAAAATAGAATTTACTGGTAAATGAGAATGACCTAAATGAGTAAATGTTCTTAATATTAGCAGATAAAAAGTATTTATCAAATCCTAGAAAGTAATGGACACCTTATCAACCCATCTTTGAGCAAAGCTTCTCATTTGAATGCTGCCCATGAGTCAGTTCTCAATCTGGTCCCCCTCTGCAGTCAGCTCGAGCTGTTATTCAAATGTTGCCCACAGATCAGTTGACAAACAAATATAATAAATAAATAGATAAATAAATTAAATAGTTTGAGGAACGGCATCTCACGCTTAGACCCATCAGGCATTAGACTTGTGGTGATGTAGTGGATAAGGTGGATAAGGAACCTGCTAAGGTGGATAAGGAACTTGCTAGAAGGTTGCACTCAGAGAGTTGTGGTTAACAGCTCAATGTTCATGTGTAGACCAGTGGCAGTGGAGCTCCTCAGGGCTCTGTTGTGGGCCCAGTGCTGGTCAGCAACATGGACAATGGCATCAAGTGCACCCTCAGCAGGTTTCCTGATGACACCAAGCTGTGTGTTGTGCTGCACTCACTGGAGGGCAGGGATGGCATCCAAAGGGGCCTTGACAAGCTGGGGAAATGGGCCAACTGAAAGAGGTTCAACAAGTCACACTGCAAGCTCCTTCATCTGGGTCAGGCCAACCCTAGGTACAAATCCAGGCTAGGTACAGAGTGGGCTGAGAGCAGCCCTGAAGAGAAGAATTTGGGGATGCTGACAGATAAGAAGCTTCCCGGGAGCCACCAGTGCCCTCATGAAGACCTGCAGGCAGCTGTGTGCTGGGATGCATCAGAAGGAATGTAGGCAGCAGGGCAAGAGAGAAGATTCTGCCCCTTGGCTCTGCTCTGCTGAGACCTCACCTCAAATACCAGAAATGAATAGAATAGAATAGAATAGAATAGAATAGAATAGAATAGAATAGAATAGAATAGAATAGAATAGAATAGAATAGAATAGAATAGAATAGAATAGAATAGAATAGAATAAGCCAGGTTAGAAGAGACCTCCAAGATCATCTAGTCCAACCTATCGCTCAGCCCTATCCAATGGCACTAAGTGCCCCATCCAGTCTTTTCTTGAACACCTCCAGGGATGGTGACTCCACCACCTCCCTGGGCAGCACATTCCAATGCCAATCACTCTCTCTGTGAAGAACTTCCTCTTAATATTCAGCCTATACCTTCCCCAGCACAACTTGAGACTGTGTCCCCTCATTCTGTTGCTGGTTCCTTGGGAGAAGAGACCAAACCCACCTGGCTACAAACTCCCTTTAGGTAGTTGTAGACAGCAAGGATGTCACCCCTGAGCCTCCTCTTCTCCAGGCTAGACAACCCCAGCTCCCTCAGCCTCTCCTCATAGGGCTGTACTCCAGGCCCCTCACCAGCTTTGCTGCCCTTCTCTGGACACACTCCAGTACCTCAACATTTGTCTTGAATTGAGGGGCTCAGAACTGGACACAGTGCTCAAGGTGTGGCCTGACCAGTACTGATTACAGAGGAAGAATAATCTCCCTTGTCCTGCTGGCTACACTATTCCTGAGACAGTCCAGGATGCCCTTGGCTCTCCTGGCCTCCTGGGCACACTGCTGGCTCATGTTCAGCCTACTGTCTACCAACACCCCCAGGTCCCTCTCTGCCTGGCTGCTATCCAGCTACTCTGTCCCCAGCCTGTAGCACTGTCTGGGGTTGTTGTAACCGGAGTGTAGAACCCTGAACTTAACTTTGTTAAATCTCATCCCATTGGCCTCTGCCCACTCATCCAGCCTGTCCAGGTCCCAGGTCCCTCTGCAGGGCCCTCCTACCCTCCAACAGATCAACACCTACTCCAGTCATCTGCAAACTTACTGATGATGGACTCACTCCCCTTGTCCAGGTCATCAGTAAAGATATTGAACAGGATCGGGCCCAGCCCTGATCCCTGGGCAGTGTCCTCACTGTAAGAGTTATATAGATCTGTTGGAACAACTGCAGAGGAGGCCACAAAGTTGATCCAGAGGCTGGAACAACTCTGCTGTGAGGACAGTCTGAGGGAGCCAGGAGTGTTCAGCCTGGCAAAGAAAAGACTCCAGGAGGACCTTAGAGTTGCCTGAAGGGATCCTACAGGAAGGCTGCAGAGGGACTTTTTACAAGAGTGTCTGCCCACAGGACAAGGAGAAAGATTTAAATTGATGGAGAAGAGGTTTAGATTCGATGTGAGGAAGAAATTCTTCTCTAGAAGGGTGGCAAGATTCTGGAATGGATTGTCCAGAGAGGCTGTGCACGCCCCTGCCTGCAGATGTTGGAGGTCTGGCTGGATGGGGCTTTGAGTAACCTGGGCTAGCTGAGAGATGTCCCTGCTATGGCAGGGACGTTGGGTGTGTTGGTGTCCCGGCATAGAATGACGGAGCATCCTAGGATTAATCCAA
>VWZI01021430.1:485555-498036 GCA_013396835.1 Psilopogon haemacephalus | reverse complement strand
GATGATCTTTGAGGTCTCTTCCAACCTAGAACATTCTATGATTCTGTGATTCTAAATGGTAAAGTTGTGTTCAGGAAGAGAAGTGCAGGTTTGCAGAAATTAATCAAAGGTAGGAAATACTTAATTGCAAAGGAATATTTTATAAAGTTTGAAAAGCTGTTAGACGAAAGTGTCAGAAATAAAGGAATTAAAAAAAAACCTGCAGTGGAGCAGGCTATCAGATCTTGAGATTCATGATACAGGTGTTATGAAGTGTGAAAGCAGGAGTGAAGATAATAGGATCTGCCACAGCATGTATTTCAGTCAGGGAGGAAAACAAGTTGTGAAGCTGGAGGAGAGCAAGTGCAGTATTAACAGATATTAGAAATCTTTTATTATATTCGGACTTGTTTTCTGGGGTGGAGATAATTGCATCAAAGAATAGATAAAATTTCTCAGAACTTGTTAAAATTATTTTTCGTAAAAGCTAATGCTGTAACTCATTGGTGTAGCATGCTCTTAACATAAAGCAAATGATGGCAGTGGCCCCTGATGGATTTACTTCACAGGGTAATGAGAACATGACCTGAGTATCATGCATTTTGTTTGATTTTGGGTTGGATAGGTTGGCTTGTATCAATATGTGAGTTTATGTCTCCTTTGTCATTATTAAGGCTTTTTGAAGAAAGGTATTTATAGCAATACTTAGATAAATATTTAATAGAGTCTAGATCAATCTCCTTAACATCTTCACTCCGCAGTGGTGTGCCTGTGGTAATCTTATGGATGGTAAGCAAGACGAGGTTTTCAGTCATGGGTGTCCCTTATGAGATTAACATGGGAAAAGAAGTCAGACTTTGGCAAATAACCCCTATTGTCTGTCCTTTCAGTTCTGTTAATCTCTTTTTTTATGGTGGCAGCATGGACCACATATTTTTTGAGTCAGATCCAAGTTAGTCGAAACTTAACTTGGTTTGTTTAGTAGTAACTGGATCAAGCCTCAGCGTGAGGTGCATAATAAAAGAGTTCTGATCTGTTTTGCTGCAACCTTACACTAATACGTCTAAGTAAAGATAAGAGATGAATTAATGAGAACTGTTGTTAGATCTAAAATATAGCTTGTAGTTCCAGTCAGGCATAGATTTATTGATACACTGAGGGGATCTAAGCATGGCATGGCCTTCTTTCCTCCAGTCCCCCCCAATCAATATTTCAGGTGCAGAGCTCCTACATTGCAGGATGAAATCACAGCTCAAGAGCAGGTGTCTGTGCCCTCTTCCCATTTGGATCAGTAGTGAATTTCTCTGTGCCTTCAGAAAACTTGTCCCTTTTTAATTATATTTTTTGTTTGTTTTGTTTTGTTTTACAGTAATACTACAAAATAAACCATCAGTGAGTTATGGGCAGGAAATGTGAAAGCGCCTTTCCCATATGGTGAGATGAGCAGTCAGCCAATGAAACAATTTGGATTAAGATAGCATTAGAGGTCTTTATTTATTTGACTGTCTAAAATGCTGTACAGCTAAATACATACCTCCAAGAGATTGCTTTGCAGAGGCAGCTAACTTATTAAAAAGAAAGAATGAATATTAATTGCTAGATACAGATTTATTTATACAGCTCAAAGATCTTTCCTTGAGTAAGAGAAAGATGCTTTCATCTCTGCAAAATAATACTGCACCTGAAAGATTGTGGAAAGGTCATGCCTGAGGTCACAAGAAGACAGACTAAGGTGTCCAGAAAACACTTTGTGGGCTTTTCTTGAGACTGCTCCTGAGAAGCTGTGGTTCCTCTCCCTGTTCATCCCAAAGGGACAGCTGTACCACCCTGGTGAGGGACCCACCTGAGCTAGTTGTGGGCAAGAGGAAATGCAACAGAGAATGTGGTCTTGACCTGCTTGATATTTATAATAACCCATATTGTTTTAATGGCCTAAAATTAGCATGCTTGACTTCAAATTTAGAATGGGTTGGCCAGTGTAGTAGTTGGTTTAGAGAAGTGTATCTCCAGCAGTTAGTATGGAGCCACACCAACACAAGCCTGCTGCAGATCCTGCTTGCCTACTTAAGTCCAAGCTCTTTCAGGCAGAGCTTCTTGAGCTAAGGAAAAGATGAAACAACTTCTCTGTGAAAGCATCAGGTTGGAGATCTAGACATCTGTAAATCATGGTAATTGTAATCTGTCAGCTAAATTAATTTGTAAAGATTTGTAGGTGTCCTGTATTTTAAGCACATGCCTTGCTTTTTTAATTCTCTTCTGCCAATAGACATAGGCTGTTTTGAATGCAGCCATAACCGATTGGTGGATGCTCTGTGATTACCTGGAGAATTAGCTAACAGCAGTGCCTCTTCTGGTACACTAGCCTGTGGGTTATACACTCATGTTTGTTTTTTTGTAATGCACTTCAAAGCACAAATGTTTCAAGCCACATGCTTCAAGATTGCCATAGCTCCCAGTAGACCTGCACCCAGCTGATGCCATGTGGCACAAGATGGAATCTGTCTTTCTGATCTGTGTAATTCTGTGTAAGACACTTAAATAAGAATTACTGGCACTGGCAGAAGTTTTCCAGAACACTAGAGAAAGGTATCAGAGTACCACAGTGTTGCAGAATTACATGGTTGAGTGAAATGCCAACCTCTGCAAAGTTGGAAATGTATACTTGAGGCGTGTGTGTATATATATATATATATGTGTGTGTTCATGTGTGTATACACACACACACTCTTTCTTCCTTATAGGTAAGTTTCCTAAGGACTGAAGTCTCTTTGAATACCATTCTTGGTTAAAGACAAACTTCAAAAGTTTGAGAGCCTCATTAATGACCTGCAGTTGCTGTTCTACTGGCAATCTGTGGTTGGCAATGGAAGTTGTCATGTGAAGTTGCAGTAGGGAACCTCTGGCTCATTTGTGTCTTGCCTTTTGAGGGAAAACCCCTTCATAATCTTTCAGCAATCAGAACAAAAACTATTATTTTGTCAGACTGTATTAGAAATCACAGCTTCTGTGCAAGCTAGCCATAGGGGCTAAAACTCTTTCAAAAAGACAGGAGTTTGTTGGTGAAACATGACATTTAAAGAAGATCAGAGATTTCCTTATTGGCTACAAGTATCTATCTACCTGAAGAGAAGGCTAAATTACTTCTATCAGAATAATTAACAAAAAATTCTTTTATTAAGAAAATGGGTAATTTGCACATTGGCATTTTGGTACCTGTCTAATTTGACAGGGTTTGTATGTTCTTTGTAACAAGTTATAATAATAATAATAATAACCAATGTAAGCACAGTTTATAAGGCTCTGTGTTATCTAAGCCTGCAGTACTACTTCCCTATTGTATCAGCTTTGCTCTCAACAAAACCAGTGAATATTTTGCTCAGGCTAACATGCAGCACTGTTGTAGAAGTTGACAATTAAGACTGGTGCCACTGACTAACCAGTGAAGGTAGCATTATGATTTTTTTCTGTGTTGTGCTGGGATGAAGGCCAGTTGGCCTCTAAAGATAGTTTCCATAGCTACTGTCCTACAGAGAAAAAAAATGCTGCCACAGCATTTTTCCTTTGGACCTTTATGGGTTTTATGCAAGCTGTCAAGACAATTAATTTTCATCAAATGTATTGGTTATTAGTTGTTGAAAGCAGGGGGGCATGGGTGGGTACATACGATGAAAAAGAGCATTAAACTAAGTAAAACATCAAGAGATTTCTTTATGTACACAATATGAATACATTTCAGATTTATGAAATCCCATTACTGCAGCATCTGATATGCTAGAATGCAATCTCTGCTCAAAAGACAAGGTCCTGAGACTGCTCAAATTCATTTCTGAGAATAGGCAAATATGCCACTGCCTTTCATTGCCCCTTCTTGTTGGATGTTTTGATCTAGATTTTTAATTACTTTTTAAAATCGAATGAAAAAGAAAATACCCATCAGAAAACCTCTCAAACTTTCACTGGATTAAAATAAAACTGACTTTTTGTGCCTCTTATGTATAGAAGAGCATAAAAAGGGCAGTAAATGTTATGGCAGTATGTCGTGTAAAAACAAGCATGGAGTATGAGGTTATTTCTTGAGGTTAGCATGGGTAGAGTCTCCATTTCACTCTGCAATGAGGCTTCAGGGCACGTCGTTGTGAAGTCGGAGCTGGTTCTGGGAGTCATTAACATGTGGTGGTATTGCCAGCTCAAACTGCACATTTCCTGTAGGTCGCTGAGGCAGAAATAAGTATTTGAGTACTCAGATCATAATATTTGAGCGATTTGTGTAAATTTATGACACCTCTTCTCTCTCTATTGAAATGATGGAAGAGGCTCTGTCTGCTCACTGTAGTTATGGATCCATCTGCTGTAACCATAACCATGCTTCCGAGCAGCCTCCACACTAACCTCTCCCACACTGCTCTTTTCCATACTAACCAACATCTTCAGAGTTTTTATTGTCAGCTCTCACTCTGCAAGTTTGTCCTCTTTTGTGATGTCAAGAGACAGTATGCAGACATTATTAAATGCCTTTAACTGTAACTGTGATCATTGACTTCAGGGTCAAACCAGGTTTCCTTAGGAGAACCATCACTGAAATTTGTGCATTACAATTGGTGAAAACTTGTTGGCTTTACTAAATACTAGTGGAAAAGCTTTGGAAAACTGGAGAAAGAGAGGATGTGAAGGGAATAAAATACAGGCATAGAGAGGATGAGCATTAGAGTGAGCAGAGGTGAAAGCTTAGCTCTGCCTTTCAGTGTTTGTCCTTTTTTGTGATGTCAAGGAACAGTATGCAGACATTATTAAATGCCTTTAACTGTAACTGTGATCATTGACTTCAGGGTCAAACCAGGTTTCCTTAGGAGAACCATCACTGAAATTTGTGCATTACAATTGGTGAAAACTTGTTGGCTTTACTAAATACTAGTGGAAAAGCTTTGGAAAACTGGAGAAAGAGAGGATGTGAAGGGAATAAAATACAGGCATAGAGAGGATGAGCATTAGAGTGAGCAGAGGTGAAAGCTTAGCTCTGCCTTTCAGTGTTTGTCCTTTTTTGTGATGTCAAGGAACAGTATGCAGACATTATTAAATGCCTTTAACTGTAACTGTGATCATTGACTTCAGGGTCAAACCAGGTTTCCTTAGGAGAACCATCACTGAAATGTGTGCATTACAATTGGTGAAAATTTGTTGGCTTTACTAAATGGAAATACTAGTGGAAAATCTTTGAACTGGAGAAAGAGAGGATGTGAAGGGAATAAAGTGCAGGCATAGAGGGGATGAGCATTAGAGTGAGCAGAGGTGAAAGCATAGCGCTGCCTTTCAGTGTGGCCATTTGATAAGCTGGCCAGTGAGCTGCTGGGATAATCCTCTGATCATCGCAGGAGGAACAAATTTATAACCAAAAGATGAAAATCTTCATCCAGAGGGTGATGCTAGCTGAAGGCCTCTACCGAAGAGGAGATAAATAAACTCGAAGTCTGGAGGGTCAGAAGGGCGTTTTGCTTTGTGGCAGCAAGAACACATTCTTTTCTAATAAAACTGTTAGGTGTCTGATTTTTGGCTGGCCAGCTAGGCACTAGCAAACGAGCTGTGCGGTGGCTGAAGCCACTGGTGCTCTAGCTGCAGGGCTTGTGGCTTTCAGGAAGTGGCAGAGCGTGGGGACGGTAATTAGGAGCCCAGCTGGAGGATTGCAGCCCAGGCTGCAGGAATGTCCCGCAGGTCCTGCTGAGCTGCTGGGGCTTCCAGCAGGTGCCCAAGCCGTCCCACTGGCTCCGGGAGCAGCACTGGGCCGTGCTGCCTCCGACTTGCCAAGGTCTGTCAAACCCCAGCCTTAAGTAATTTCTAAACCCTGCTGATCTCCAGCTCTTAACTATCTTGCTCCGTCATTGTCTGTCTCTGAAAAATCCGGGCTAGTTATTTGTCTGGGGTAACTCAGCTGATTAAATACATGTCAGTGGAAATAGGCTGATTGAAACCAGCCATCTGGCTGCCTGTTTAAAGTATTAAATGCTGCTTGGGATGATGGGCATCATTTTCAAGCGTTTTTAAAGACTCTTCTTCATTAATAACCTTCGATACTATGAGATAGGTGTGCGTTTACTGAGAAACGTTTATTTTTTTTCATTAAAGGAAAGCTGGTTGATGTTTCAGGGAATGCTCTAAGATGTAACACTTTTCTTAAAGAAAATAGAGCTTTGAGAAGCCTTGTAATCCATGACCTGTATACAGGGGAAAATTGGAATGATTTAGTGCCTAGAGAATAAATAGTTTTTCTCTTTCTGCCACTTACGATTCTGCCAGAGTGAAATCTTTTGATTATTAAGTAAAGCTACGATTTTTCTAAGTGCATACAGAAGTACTGTTTAGGAATACATAAAGTTTTCCATAATGTTTTCACAAGATAATACTGGAGAAAAGTACCAGTTGATAGACTTCATGTACCTTGAGAACTCGTCTTTGCCTATGTCTGACACAGGAAAAAAGGCACAAGAATGAAAACTAAACTAATTTTGGCTTTAACAAGGAGCTGCATAATCATCTAACTCACTGGGATTTTTTAGGCAGAGGTCATTGGATGAGCTCTTCATGGCTAGAGCCAGTAGCAGGGCAATGCAAGGTCTTTTGTGTCTTGATCGTGTGTTGTCACCGACAGTGTTTAATGAAGGGATGAATATGTGGGTGTTTTGTGCAGACTAAAAGCCTAGCATTTCATTTCCATGCAAAATGAGATGATAACAGCTTTCAGTGTCAACTGTGAAACCTGTTTTCATGGGATGTGCAATAATGAGCAGGTACTGGGTTTATAGTAAGGAATAATATGCAATCTAAAAACATGCACCTTTTTTTTTTCCCCTGCTTCACTAAAACCCTTAAGATGTCTTTTAGATAACCTCTAGAGAGATAGATGGAACTTAATTAAGACAAAATCTTGTTAAGAAAAAATATGTCAACACGGAAGTATCTTAGCGTATCAAAATATGCTTGTTCATGCAGAATGATGGAAAAGGAGAAGCTCTTCTGTTCTACTTTGGGGACATTCAGAAAGGAAGGTGAATGCCAACATCCCTTAGATATTGATCCCCTGAGTATAGAAAAGCTCTAAACACCTCTATAGCAACTTAGACCTTTCATAACATATATTCTGTATTGAAAAGTACTTTCAGATGTCTTGCTGCTTTGTAAAACACTGTTAAGAGGCACAGCTGTAATTCTGCTAATGAACCCTGGGTAAGGAGGTGAATGCTTCTGTTTGCTTTCTCTAAGAAAATTGCTAATTATTGGTGGTGGTTGTTAGAAGTAGGTGCTTACTGCAGCCTTGTTCTGATCCTGCAGATTTAAGGTAAAAGAGTACTTTAGGTTTAAGCAGTGAAAATTAGAAGTGCCCATGTACATATTTTCTGTCAGCTGGTTTTGATCTCATATAAACTAAAGGCATAGCCATATAATGATGCGGGAGATTTATCTACAGAGTTTATCACCAACTTTATATATGGCTGTTTGTCTTCCTCCTCTATTAACAGGGTTCTAGTTTTATGATCTCTAATATCAAAGTAACTTAAAATCAAGATTAGACTCACTTACTTAATTGGCAAATGCCCTTTACTGGATTTATTTTCTTGTTAGAGCTTTTGACTGGGGAATTAAATTTTGAAATAATCAATACCTTGATTTGAAATGGACTCTTTCCAGGTTCTGTAAATGAGGTAATACTTGCAATGATGCTATGTGAGCACTGTGTGTGATTTTTATTTTACTTCCTTCCAAAGGTGATGTAGCTGCCTGTAGTGATGACTGTAGTAAGTCATTTCAGAGCACAGTTCATTACCCAGATACAATAGTGGAATCCTTCTGCAGTAAAAAATAGCAAAGAGCTTCACTGAAACATCAAATTGGTATCAGAACATGCTATTTGTTGTGGCAACTGGAGAAACACAGATTTGCCTAAGTATCTGGTTCACATTTGACCTGCTGAAAATCTTTCATTTTGGTACTTCAGACAGTTAATATTTGAAGTATTTTTTTGGTGTACATTTGTTTTTAAGTGCCTGAATGCTAACACATCTTAATCATTATTCACCTCTACCTTTTAAATGACTTGTTTTGTTTGCTGAAGTTGAACTTCATTGAAGTTGATGCTATTTGTGCTTTGAGAAGCTGGCCTCATTGATGAAGCAAGCCTGGCTGATGTCTTTGGAGAAAGTAATTTAAAAATCCCCAAGAGAGTTTATTTCATCTGGGGTTTCTTGAAGGTGTTTGTTTCCCTGATTCAGGTTTTAACCAGAGAGCTATTTTTCTAGATGCCTTTACTTGTAAAATGATGGTAGTGCAGTATTTTGTAATAATTTGAAACAATTTTAGTGGTGATTCTGGCCTAACTTTGAGGTGTACTAGCTCTAGGGGTACCCAGGTTTCATCTGATAATATTTTTTCAGTTAATATTCAGAAAGCAGGTTTTAAGGATGTTTCACTGAAGCAGGTTCAGATGATCACGTGTGAGTTTTTAAACCAATCCCAGTAAAACAACTTGAGCAAAAGAGGTAGATCTTTTGCCTGTTGCCATTCAGTCTTCTCTGTTTCATTCCTAGGCAACCACTGAGGTTGTGATTTGACTATATATGAATTTAAATGGCTTCATAAATACAGAAAGCAATACTGTCATTGCATCACTAATATGCCTGATGTGCTCTGGGTTTCATTTGCAGTGTTGTTAAATGCTAGGCTGCTATATTATATGGTGAAGCTGTCATTGATAACTTAATTTCTCCATCTCTACTTGAACATGTTGGAAAACATTTTGCATATATTACCATATGCTATGTCCATTATTTAAAGTGACAACTATAATTTCTATATTAAAATTAGCCCGTGTGCATGCCAGCCGCTGTTTGATTCACTACAAATAGTGCTCTTTGAGTAGCTCAGTCTGGGATGGGGTCCCTGTAGATCTGCATCCATTCAAAACCAAGTCTTTTCTTCTCCTCTTTTTGGCCAACTGAGACAAGGAAGCTTGAGTTTGAGGTTTCAGTTAATCATCTAATTTGTCAAAGCACATAATCAGCCACAGGCCACTGCCTTTGACTTTATCTAGTTTTATGGACAGAGTGGTAGAAGAAGCAATTTTATCATTAACACGGAACTGATTTTACTGCTGTAAGACTGCATGAATATGAATTTGTGTGTTGGGTTACTGAAGGCTACTTCAAAGTGATGTTAAACATGCTGCTTTTCTGGTTTTTTTTCTGTCGTGGTGAAACATGGTTTAGAGGTTATTTTGTTAAAGGCATTCTGAAGCACATTTCCTAGACTTGGACAGAACTGAGGAAAGCCCTGCAATTTACAACTTTTTCCAAGGGAATTTGTTTTGATACCNACAGTGATTTGTAGAAAAGTCTGAATTACCTTCTCTTTCAAGTATTTGCAGTCAATAAATACGACCATGTTCCTGAATCTGAAAACTAAGTGTCACTTATTGCCTGTTGGTACAGTCAAAATACGTTCTATGTAGGTATTTGATAAGTGCTCTCAGAAAATGCTGATTTCATTTATGCTATCTATCACTTGCTGGGAATCCTATTGGAAGATGCCTCCAGGGTCTGTATTGACAATAAGTGCATGCTGTGAGTGACGTGTTCGTGCTGGTGTCTGTTTGCAGGTGGCCCAAGAGCCAACTGTCACACATCATTGACTGACCTGTCGCTCTTAAAGTACAAATCATCCATTTTATGTTTTACCAAGAGGGGATCATGGATATATATATACACATGTAAAATTGAATAGCTGATTTCACAGCAGTGCTGTAAATGTGGCAAATATTTCATGTCTTTCAACATACATTCTCAGTATTGAGCACTTATCAAATTGTGCACTACAAATCATATTTCCGTCATCTTAGCAGCCTTTGTTTCACCCTCGTATTGGTTGTTGCCTCAAAGTAGTTTTTGGGTTTTTTTTTTAAGTGCTTTTTTGGTCTTGTATGTATTAATTTACACCTGATCTAGTTACAGATGTCCCTGCTTACTGCAGGGGGATTGGACTAGATTACCTTTAAAGGTCCCTTCCAACCTAAACCACCTAAACCTAAACTATGATTCTATGAATTACTTTTAATTCCACTCCGCCTGCTACATTTTCTCATTGGGCATCCACCAGCTCCTGCATGTGGTTTCTATAGGCTGTATTGGAAATGCAGAGGTACAAATACAAGACCTATGTGGTTTCGCTTGTGTAAAGACCATCTATATATCACAGGATGTCAGGGCTTGGAAGGGACCCAAAGAGATGATTGAGTCCAACCCCCCTGCCAGAGCAGGACCATACAATCTAGCTCCGGTCACAGAGGAACGCATCCAGACAGGTCTTGAAAGTCTTCAGAGAAGGAGACTCCACAACCTCGCCGGGGAAACTCTTCCAGTGCTCTGTGACCCTTGCAGTCAAGAAGTTCCCCCTTGTGTTGGGCTGGAACCTCTTGTGCTGCATCTTACACCCATTGCTCCTTGTCCTATCCCAGGGAGCAAGTGAGCAGAGCCTGTCCTCCCCCAGCCCTCAGATATTTATAAACATTTATTAAATCCCTTCTCAATCTTCTCTTCTCCAGGCTTAGCAGCCCCATGTCCCTCAGCCTCTCCTCATAAGGCATGCCCTCCAGTCCCCTAATCATCCTTGTAGCTGTCTGGTGGACCCTCTCCAGCAGATCCCTGTTCATCTTAAACTGGGGAGCCCAAAACTAAGGCAATATTCAAGATAAGGTCTCCCCAGGGCAGAGTAGAGGGGTAGGAGAACTTCCATTGATCTGCTGGATACACTTTTCTTAATACACCCCAGAATCCCATTGGCCTTCTTGGCCACAAGGGCACATTGCTGTCCCATGCAGAACTTGTTATCCACCAGGACTCCCAGGTCCTTCTCCACAGAGCTGCTCTCCAGCAGATCACCTTCCAACCTGCACTACTACAGTTTATTATTCTTCCCCAGGTGCAGGACTCTGCACTTGTCCTTGTTGAACCTTACTTGGTTTCTCTGTGCCCAGGTCTCCAGTCTGTCCAGGTCTCACTGGATGGCCACACAGCCTTCAGCTATATCAGCTAAGCCTCCTAGTTTGGTGTTGTCAGCAAACTTTCTGAGCAGACTCTGTCCTCTCATCAATGTCATTGATGAAGATGTTGAACAGAACTGGACCCAGCACTGATCCCTGGATGACTCCAGTAGTTATAGTTCTCCAACTGGACCTGGCACTATTGATCAACACTCTGAACTCTGTCTTGTAACCAGTTCCTAATTAACCTCACTGTCTGCTCTTCCATCCCACACTTCCTCAGCTTGCTCACTAGAATATCATGGGAGATGGTGTCAAAGGCCTTGCTAAAGTCAAGGAAGACTACATCCACTGCTCTCCCTGAATCTACCCATTCAGTTATGTCCTAAAGCATGATTTCCCCTTAGTAAATCCATCCTAACTATGCCTGATAACCTTCTTTTCTTCCAAGTGCCTTGAGATTCCCTCCAAAAGGAGCCACTCCATCATTTTTCCAGGGTTGGAGGTGAGGCTGTATATGTTTTAAATGTATGTTTATGGTAGACTTGTTTGTCATATAATGATGCATTCTGATTCTAAGTACTGTGTGCTACTGCTCTGCAATCCTAGTGCCCAATGCTCAGCCTAGAGGTGTGCAGGTTACACCCATGGCAATCAGTGCTGCTGTTCTGCTGTACCCAAAGGTATATGTGGCATCTCACTGTTCAATTTATTTGATTTTCCATAAATTGATGTGAGGAGAAATTCTCTTATCTCTTGGGCAAACTGGTAGAGAAAAACAAGAATGGGTTGCAGCAGAAACATTAGTCCGGGGTCCTGATCCGAGTTTCATCTATCTCTGGTCTTCAAATGAAGACTGTCAACAGCAAAAAAAGCCCTGACCGAGCAGTGTTGGTGGGTTCTAATAGAGTAGTAGTCTTATTCTGGAGCGTGCAGAATGAAATTGTGAGAAAACAACAACAAAAAACCCCAAACAATTTAAGCAGCCAAGTATTCTTTCCGAACAACTTTGATTCTTTTCTGTATTTTCTTTTTGAGTAGAAGGTTGTTGCCGATGGCAGGCACAATTTGTACCAGAATATGTTTGGTATTGAACAATCCTGTAAAGAAAAAAAAAAAAAAAGGTTCAGCGAAAAGTCCATGGAGTGAAACAGAATAAAATTGCTTTGCTTTTGCTTCTTGTCCACAAACAATGAAAGAACAAAACCAACAAAAACCACAACAACAAAACCAACACCAACCCCACCCCCACCAAACAAACAAACAAACCAACCAAAGGATTATTTTTCTGAGGTACTTTGATGTTCAGTTTGAAGAGGACATGAATGATGACTGGAAGGTTACAGAGTGTGCAGTAAGTGTTGGTCAGAGAGAGAAAGAATAGTAAGTGCCAATCTATTTAAGAAAAACAGAAGTCTTCATGCTGGAAGGATAAATATGCATCCTTTCTGGATAGATAAAACCACATCATGCTGTGTAACA